>VDFB02174124.1:0-46196 GCA_007258455.2 Sequoia sempervirens
AAATTAAAATATGTATGTTTTGATGATTTCACTGATATTGCTTGTACCTTTTATATATCAGGTGGTGTGAAGACCTACCACATTCTAGGCACGAGTTTGAGATTTTCTTGAGATGGCATATCTAAATTTTGTAAACATTGTTTTGAGATGACATATATGTACATACTTACAGAACTAAACATACTCTGTGTACTTCTGTGTATCAAATATATATTCTATATATTTTTTTTGTTAAATGTGCATGTTTTCCTACTTTGAAACTTTATGTCTAATTCTATAATCACTAAATATCATGCATACATTATTGTTCTATTATGACCCTTTTATACATCCCCTTAATTAACATGTTCTATTATGACCCCTTTAGACATCCCCTTAAGACCCCTTAAGACATCCCCTTAATTAACACATTCTATTATGACCCCTTTAGACATCCCCCTAAGACATATTATAACCCCTTAAGACATCCCCTTAAGACATTCTATTATGACCCTTTTAGACATCCCTTAATTAACATGTTATATTATGACCCCTTTAGACATCCCCTTAATTAACACATTCTATTATGACCCCTTTAGACATCCCCTTAAGACATCCCCTTAATTAACACATTCTATTATGACCCCTTTAGACATCCCCTTAAGACATATTATAACCCCTTAATACATCCCCTTAATACATTCTATTATGACCCTTTTAGACATCCCCTTAATTAACATGTTATATTATGACCCCTTTAGACATCCCCTTAAGACCCCGTAAGACATCCCCTTAATTAACATCACTGACCCCTTTAGACATCCCCTTTTAATTAATATGTGTGTTATATTATGACCCCTTTAGACATCCCCTAAGACCTCGTGAAGACATCCCCACTAACATCGCTTCATACACCCTTTAGACATCCCCTTACATATTCTAACCCCTTAAGACATCCCCTTAAGACGTTCTATTATGACCCATTTAGACGTCCCCTTAAATAACATGTTCTATTATGACCCCCTTTGACATCCCCTTAAGACATTCTATTATGACCCCTTTAGACGTCCCCTTAATTAACATGTTCTATTATGACCCCTTTAGACACCCCCTTAAGACATCATTATTTGTTTTGACAACTTATAAATTAGTGTTAGATGAACCCTTAACCTGTCCTAAAATTAATCCTATCCCTAAGCCTTGTTGTATCTGACCCTAATTGAAACCTAACCCTAACTCTAGTTGTCTCCTAATCCTAACCTTTACCCAAAGTTTTATCCTATAACCCTAACCTTAATTCACAGAAAAAATTTTGTGGGTCATATTTCTATTTCTTATGTACATAGTTTATGTGATATTCTTTTTTTTTTTTTGTTATTGACACATGGAGACAAGACTTTTATTCATTTTTCATACACAACACACAATCATGATATTCTAAATGGGGGAAACAATGATGAAATTAATTTTTCTTTGGATTGAGCTCCATATTCATCATTTTTAAAATTTATCATGTGTGTACACTACGTATTCATCACCTAATGGTTACAATTATTTTACATATACACATTCTTATGTTATCATATAATTTATGTGATATTCTATTTTTTTTTCTTGTTATTGACACATGGAGACAAGACTTTTATTCATTTTTCATACACTACACACAATCATGATATCACATTATGGGGGAAACAATGATGAAATTAATTTTCCGTTGGATTGAGCTCCATATTCATCATTTTAAAATTTATCATGTGTGTACACTCACGATTCATCACTCAATGGTTACAATTGTTTTTCATATACATTCTTATGTTATCATAATTTATATTTTTCTAATGATTACCTCTTTCCTTAATTTAGTAGAAGACTCTTTTTTTCCATTACTAGTGAGAAACTAATGGTGCTCATTCTTTATAAATATGTACATTAGCTTAATTATATCAATACCTTGTTAGATTTTTTCACTATAAAGAATTCTATTTGCTTAAGAGTTTAGAGCAATGACTTTATTTGTCAATTTAGTTAAGGAAAAATTAAAGAATAAAATAACAAAGAATGGTGATATCCATGATATTCAGAAGGTATAGGAATTCCAAGTGCACCAACAATGAGGTAAAATTCAATTTATAGAACTAAATAAGTAGGTAAATCCACATAAATTTTCTCTCATAAAATTAAAATTAATACATTAGAAGGAAAATATCTTCTTGTTCATTGAAAAGAAGATTAAACCTAAAATTATTCTACAACTATGAAGTCTTCAGTAAATTTCACATTAATGTCCTATATTAATGTCTTCATTATGAACATAAAATGCATAAATGTACATGCGTAAATTAAAATTTCAAACAATAATAAAGTCCATAATTTATGTAACATATTAAGTGTATGAAACCAATATATTAAGCACACATGAAATAAAGTCCAACAGAGTACATGATAAGTTACAAGAAATATAAAACACATAAAATCACATGTTTGTAGGTCATGTACTGTCTCTATAATCAAGAGACCCTTCTACACCATGACTATGGATGACCAACACTGCATACAAGAGAAAGATGAAATTAGATGTAAGACAAAAAAATAATTTGAATGACAATTTTATTTATAATTGATCATAAATTAAATTACCACCCATCTCTTAAATCAGATGCTCCGTGGAGTTCAAGAAACCTCTAAATTTCTAAATCACCACATAAACAAGACAAAGAAATTCAAATTAGATGTACAACTCTACACCATTAATTTTTTATTCAATTCTAATTCAGAATTTATCATATTTTAATTACATAACAGATTCGAGTAGTTGTGCAAGAGGGTCTCTTCCGTGACCTGCTCAACATGCTCAACTACAGGATGTGTCTCTTGCTATAAAAGAAAAAGAATATGTGAAAATATCATATTAATATGTATATATTCAATTTAAAATTTATAATTCACTTTAAATATAATAAAAAAATAAAATTACCATTTCATCTGAGGCCTGCTCTACATGTCCTCCCGGTGGTGTAACTATGTCCGTTGAAATAAAGTTGTACCCAACAAGTCCTATAAGATCAAAAATTAAAATACAATCTAAATAGGTTAATATATACATATATATTCAAGTTTGCACATTTTGTTTTGTAAACAACCCCGGAAATCAATCTCTTCATCGAGTAATCGCACCAAATGTTTGCCCAATGCCCATTCTTATTGTGGTATCAACTCCAGACACATGTACATATACATTTAATGCTTATAATATTTACAAGTGTACATGCATGCGTTTCATATATCTAGTGAATTCAAAACTCATAAAATTGTAACTATACTAATGTAAACTTTAAACAAATTTACAATATGAATGTATCTGCCCATGATCTATGTCGCTCGATAGTGGAGGAGTGCTTGACAATCCCTCAGGAGGAATCGACGTGGATGCCGATTGAGTCACCTAAACCAACATGAATATTTGAAACATATATATGTGATTCAATTATAAATTTAAAACTCAAGTTAAATAATTTATGATTTCATATATAATTTTAAAAAATGAAATCAAAATACCCCATAAGGGTTGCCAAGTATGACCGGTGTCGATATATGTACTCGTGGTACAAATGATTGCCCTTGCATCGAAAGTGTCATCTGTACACCAAAAAAATTGATTGTTAAAATGTATTGCAAACTTTTCTTTGATATATACAACCATAAAAATATTATAAAATGAGTTCGCATATCTAGATGCATATTTATATACCGCGGTCGAGTGTCCTCGTGGTGATGTTCACACAGGAACTCTACAAATGAACCATGGCCTCGTGATGAACCACCGTATCTCCCGCCCACCAACTAGGTGTAGCCTGATCGTGTCCATATAACACAATTTGATGACAACTAGTACATATATGGGGGGATTCGGGTTCGACACTCTTTTGAGCAAGACTGACCGTACCTTATAAAACTCTCCATCATCATCATCGCCTCTATGCTTCCCACTCGCTATCGCAGAAGCGTGTTGATCAAGGTCTCCTGCGAGTGTACTAAGGGAACCTAATGTTGAGACCAGAGCTTGATGATGTACAGGTGTAGGAATGGGAGGACCAGGAGCAACAACAAGGGGTTAGGCATGCACGGGCGCCTGGGATCAACTCCTGTCTCTAATCTCATGGAGGCATGCCACACCACCACCCTTTGGAAATGATCTAAAATCAGCCAATTGGGCTTTTGGCCCCAAACAAACTCTACATACAATTTTCAAAAAAATACAATGGGCAATCTCTAATTAGCATGTGGGGACTACTTCAAACTATATACCATCGATCCTGTAAATTTGCAATCATCTCATGGATGTAATGCATCTACCCATGGATATTCTAGATTTGTTGGGTGGAATGGCTATTCTGCAATCTGGGTTGAAAAGTAGGGCTAGATGGGATTTTGTTATTTTAAGGTCTAATATTTGTTTATAAGAGAGACCATCAATTTTCAAAATTAGTTCATTGTTCTCTCTGCCTATGCCTATCAAGACTGTAATCAATCATCCTAATGGAATCAACAACGCTTTTCTCATTACGTGATGCAAAACGCCTCACATGTGGAGCAATCAATGCTTGACTCTGCATAGCATTGATTTGTGTCTGTAAGGATGCAACTTGATCATTTATTTGTGCTCTCAAGCGAGCCTCATCAGATGCCATAGGTGTTGGAGGTGGCATATGAGGGGGAGGGGGAGGGGGAGGTGGAGGTGGAGGTGGAGGTGGAGAGGGAGGGGGAGAGGGAGGCGGATCTGGCTGTGGATCAAGTGGTGGATTGATGATATCATCAATGTTAAAATCATCCATGATATATGCTTGATATAATGTGCACCTGCATTTAAAATCATACAAAATAGGACCCATGTGCATACAAAAATTAAGATCATATATTTAATTGAAATAGGATGAGCAACATATATATTAAGCTCTCATATATTTAATTGAAATGCACATATATATACATTGATTGTTCAACTCAAGAGTATGTCCATACAAAATTAAAAATTAAATGTATGTACATGTACATTTAAAATAAAAAATACGATGCATAATTTGCATGCGTACAAATCATTAAACTAAACTATACATACATACATATACAAATTTCAAAATTTAAGAACTATTATGCAAATTTTTAATACATGCACATACATACTAAACCATAAACTTGAAACATTCACAAAATCTCATTTTATGTCTTTAACACACACACAATTTTTCAGCAGGAGAAATCATGATCTAATAGATAGTCATTAAATATATACTATTATATACTATTCATTATAAGTTCATAAATTCCACCAACTTCACAAATCCATGTCACTTAAAATATCCATATAGAACCAAAATCATAAATTCATGTCACTAAAAATATCCATCGTTCACCAAATTTATAAATTCATAACTATTTAAGATCATTGTTTGAATTTATACCAAGTTAAACCAAGTTAAACCATTCAATATAAATGGCCTTAAATAATTGAATACAAATGATAAAATTATATGTAAGCCCCATTTATATGTCTAAGGCACATGTTATTTGAATGAAAATACAATTAACTAAATTGATATTGTATAATCTTGCAGGATCTTATTATTGTTAAATTTGGTTGGGCCTTGGGCAACTTTGATCACCAAATTTTAAGAACTTCTTTAATCCCCTTAAGAAATGTCATATTGTCAACCCCTTAAGAAAATTGAATTACGATTTAGGGTGACAGGATGGCTTAAGGGGATTTACGTCTAGTGAGGTCCTAGGAGAAAATGGCATGGCTCAAATGAATAAAATTTGGTGAAGTTGCCGAAGGCAACCAAATTTCATTAAGAGCCTTTAAAGAAAAAATGATGGCTTTAGGGTTTAGGGTTTAGACTTTAGAGTTTAGGGTTTAAGGTAATAGGATAGCTTAAGGGGATCTACATGCTGCAAGATCCTAGGAAACAATTACATGGCATAAGGTAATGAAATTTGGTGGAGTTGCCTAAGACAACCAAATTTCATTAAGAGCCTAAGAAAAAATGATGGCTTTAGGGTTTACGGTTTAGACTTTAGAGTTTATTATTTAATTAGCTAAAATCCCCAAATCCTAACTTTTAATCAACCATTAAGGGGATAATCATGTCACATCCATAGCTTAAAATTAAAATAATTCCAAATCACCAATCCAAACTCAAACTAATGTAACTTACTTCCACTTCATCAAATCTAAAATGAAATTAATAATCTATCCTAGCCATCAAATCAATTAGACTAATCATAGCCATTCATTTCCAACTTAGACCTTCAATCCAAATTCAAATTAGCATTCAATTATTCCCATCTACCTAATCAAGTCAACACAAGCCCTCCATCAACCCAACCACCTACATTTAATTCTCTCTTCCCTCTCAAATTCAAATTCAAAAATTCTCTCATGATTCTAGTCCTCGATTCCAAAAAAACCTAGTCCTCCATTCCTTTCCCCTCAACTCTATAAAATAATGACATCCCCAAATGTTTCCATATGATAAAATTTGTATGTATATGTTATCACATTAGAGAACCAAAGAGCAACTTCAACACATACATTTAGAGCCATAAAAGAATGTTATGGAACATATTATGCTTCTCTAATCTTTCATTATTTTATTTACCTTTCATTAGAAGTAGAGTATTGAGTTTGCACTTGCATTCTTGGTCTAGAATTTCTCTTCTACACTAAGTACAAAAATATAATATTGGATAGCTTAGTATATCTTTCTCTTCTAATATATATTCCCTAGTTCTCCTTATCCATATTTGAGTATCTTAGCATATGTGTAACACGACATGTTAATAATATATCTCATATAAATGTAGGGATGTGTCGCTAATGTCATCTTCAAACATATATAACCAATAGGAGATACTATAAGGTATCCAATATAACTATACAACCTATACAGGTATGACATATGGTGACCTTTGGCTTTTTTTGATATGTCAAGGGTAGTTTTGCAAATATTAGTTTCTAGTGCTTTTGTGAGTTTTCACCACTTGTAAGTTTATTAAGCTACACTTTTGGGTTTTCAACCTAATAGGGATAAACCTAGTAGATTTTTTAGCTTTCCAGCCTAATGGAGATAAATCAAACCACATTTTTTGGTTTTTAGTTGCACCTATCAAGTTATTTGTTAGCTATTAAATTTACAAACATTCTAGGATTATAAGTCTACTATAAAATTTGATGTAAAATAGATTACACATTGAGCCCTATAATTTAATTACAACAATGAATAAATATAGCAACATTTAGTAGACATAATGAAAATCAAGCCATGATAGTAATATAGAGATAATATACAATGTTTAATATAGATAAGTTAAAGAATCATTTTAAAAATATATATCTATATATTCACATCATTTTTGTTTTTTCTTTAGATTTCAAATATATCCACCAATCCTCCTTATCTTACATTAACATAAACTCAAAAAACATAGTGGACATGTACACACATATAAAACTACATTAAAATAGTGTTAGATCTTACAATTTTTCAAGGCTTAAATTTCATCCTCTTAGACGATCACTCTTACTAAATCATTGGCATAAATTAGATGCACACAATGGCACATTAAAGGTTTATTCCTCATGTTGGATTCCCTATTTTATATAACTATAGATCTTTATTATATAATTTAAATATATCTAAGCACAA
Source organism: Sequoia sempervirens (assembly GCA_007258455.2). Taxonomy (NCBI): domain Eukaryota; kingdom Viridiplantae; phylum Streptophyta; class Pinopsida; order Cupressales; family Cupressaceae; genus Sequoia; species Sequoia sempervirens. The sequence goes on from VDFB02174124.1 coordinate 7,686, forward strand.
ATTTCTTTTATGTAACACATTGATAATTTCAACTCATTATAAAAACCAAATACAAATTTAAAGGGGGTAAACTATATTTATAAATAAGAATTTAAGTACCATCCCTATCTCCATGGTGTGTCACTTGTTCACTAAAAAGCCCTTACATAAATCATCTACTTAGGTCAATCTTATCTAGATTTTTCTTAAATATTAATATTCATAAAATATGGCACAAAGCATATTGATGCATTTCTATCCTTCCACATAAATCTATATAGTATCAAAATATAGGTAATTTTATGGTTAAATTGAATCTCTCTTAATTGCTAAATAATCCATTATGATTGAGGATGGGTGGATTATTATCTAGGATATATATGTATCTGGAAGTGTTTCCAATTGGAATTGCTATAATTATACTTTTATGGCATTCTAGATATTCAAAATAGTTTTCATAAATCTACCAAATAGAGCCATTCTTGATATTGAACCTACATAATTTTAGGTATGTCCAATGAAAGATTACGGTCTAGGGTTCATAAATTTCAAATGCTTTAGTATTATGGGTTTAGATTTTACAGTTTAGGGTCTAGGGTTTAGCAAACTTAGGGTTTTAACAAATTTTTTTGTTCCAATTCAATTTAGGGTTTCAGTTTTAAACAATTAGGGTTTTTAATGAATTTTTTTCGTTTCAATTCAAACTAGGGTTTTCAAATTCAATTTTTTTCGTTTGATTTGAATTTAGGGTTTCAAAAAGCTCGATTTGGATTTGTAAATGCGATGTTTTATTTCATTTCGATCTCTAGGGTTTTGAAATGCAATTTTTTTGTTTTGTTTCAATTAAGGTTTTCAAAATCAATTTTTTTTGGGTTTAATTGATCAATTTAAGATTTAAAAGTTAAAATTTGTTTCTAACACACAATTCAATGTTTTTTTTCTCAATTTTATTAAAAAATGTTTAAATTTCATTGCAAGTTTTCATCTAATTTGCAACTATTGAATTCTAATATAACAATTAAAAAAAGCATTAAAACATGACATAAATTGAAAAAAAAACATGTAAATTAACGTATTTCTTTTAAAATTCAATTCAAACTAAAAAAATGTGAAGAAGTGGCGTACCTGTAGTGATGTTGATGTCGCTGTCGCCAAGCAATTCGGGGTCCCGCGCAGAGTGAAAACTGCTATTTTAAAAAAAAAAAAATAACAGTATAAAACGGATCCCGATTTATATAACTCGGGATCCCGTTCTATATAAATTTGGATCTCGTATTTTTCAAATCGGATCCCGTTTCCCTCGTTGGTTGGGAGTCCGACGGGAAACGGGATCCCAATTTTTAAAAATCAGGATCCCGAACGTAACGGGATCCCGTTTGGTCTCAGGCTCGGGATCCCGAACCGTAACGGGATCCCGCTTTTTAAAAATCGGGATCCCGTTTATTAAATCGAGATCTAGTTTCTTCCATGCCGATTTCAATTTTTTGGCTAAGGCAAAAAACTTCCACGTTTCGTGGACTCAACTTCTTGCACACACCCATATCTTAAGTCATTTTCTAATGCTTGATTCTACTACCTCAACGTTTTCTCACCCCACTTTTGCTCACATTTTTTGTGGATCTTGACCTCTTGAAGGATCTTCACTTGGAGAACTTTCTTTAGGTGGTATATTTTCCTTGGGTTCAATCTTTAGATTACAATAGTTCATCCTTCAAATGTTACCATTTCTTTGACACTAGTCATTTTGGTTTAAAATTGTTAATGCTCCAAACACAAGGTTGTAGATTTGACTTCTTGGTAGAGGAATGTTTTCCACCAAAAGTACATTGTTAATGGTTACTTTAGAGATCCTCAACCTAATGAAGTTTCATTTAATAGGTTGGAAGATTCTTTAGATTTGGTGGTGTATGTTCCTTTGGTTATCGAGCATATTACATCTAGTAACATTGTAGATGTGGCTTCCTAGTGGAGGATGGCTTTCATCCACCATTACAATATTAATGGTTCCTTTGAAGATCCTCATCCTACCAAAATATCCTCATAGGTTGGTAGAAACTTAGATTTGGTCATTCTTATTCCTTTGGTTGTTGATTCATATGCATTCTAATTGTAGGCTTAAAAGGCTACCTTTTCATCATTATTGCATGCCTCCATTATAGAACTCCTCTATCGCTAATCAATTCCTTTTATGATGATGCTAGTTGAGGACTCCCCTCCACCAACTTCTAGTCCTATCAAAGAGAGAAATAATGTGCCTCCTTTGGCTTTCAATCTTGATGGTGAATATGGCAATGCCTCTTGGACCATAGTGCAAAAGAGGAAGAAAGGTCTTTCAAACAATCTATCAAACCCTCACAACTTGTCTCTCCCTTCTCAATATTGTGGAGTGAAGGGAACTAGACCTAGTTTAGGAACAAAAAGGTCTTAGGTTTTATGTAAGGTTGTCGAATTTCAAGATTGTTGTACCCTATTTCATATTGCCTATAATGTGATTATCTATTTGTTGTCCAATGAATATTTCTAGTGGTTTAATGCATTAGTATTGTTTGTTTGTTATTGACATTTTGTTAGATAGTATTGTTTGTTTGTTATTGGCATTTTGTTAGATACTAGACCTCAATATTATATCTATTATGATCTTAAAAGAATTAAAAACCTTTCAAAACATCTTTTTTATGTCTAATAAAAAATAAACATTAAGTAAATAAAATAATTCAAGATAGTTGATCTCTCAACATGTTTAAATAAATATGTACATAATATATCTATACTTACTGTATTTTTTAATTTTTAATTAATTGTAAAATATTATTCTTTAATATATATTTAATAATTTTTTTTATACTTCATCATATTTTTTGTACTTTATTTAATATTAGAATGAGTATAAACTAGATATAATTACGCTAAGAGGCGTCTATAGTGGCATCCAAAAATCTGTATATAGTTTTTGAAGCTGCATTTAAAATGACAACAGGTGGAAGTCATGTGCAACTACTAATGAAACAAGAAAATCAAATTAAAGAGATTTGATGAAATAAATAAATAATATTTTTGATGGCAAGAGAGAAATCAAAGATTTGATCACCAAAATAAATCAATCAAAAAAGAAAATTAAAAAATGATAACTCTCCGCCTATTTTATATATATTAATATTTAATATATGTATGCTAGTTTATAATTCCACTAACCTACTCTTGTCTTCTGTCCACGAAATACGTTCATTTCTTTCTTTGTTTCATAGCTAACTTCACCATAGGCAGCTTCGAAGCTCAGCTAGTGAAGAAGGTGGTGAATGACATAATAAAGACACTGGACAAGATGCCGTTAGAAGTAACCGAATACCCAGTGGGATTGGAAACCGTGAAAACTGATCTCCTTCAGAGATTAGATATCAATTCAGCCAAAAGAGAGGTTAAGGTTGGATTATGGGCAAGACTACAGTTGCAAAGGCCGTCTACAATGAAGCTTATCCTCATTTCGAAGCTGCTTCGTCTGTATTTAATGTCCAAACTACTAGCCTTTCAAATTCTCAAACATTTGGTCAACTATGAGGAGGAAGTGCAGAGTGTGGAAAAGAGCAAATATTTATTGAGAGATCGTTTGCATGGAATCCATGCCCTTATCATTTTGGATGATGTGGATAATCGCGTGCAATTGGATGCCTTGGCTGCGCATTGGCTGTCCCCTGCCAGCCGCTTTGTCATAACTTCTAGAGATAGACACATTCTCAATGCTGCTCAAAATCTCATTCGAAAACATTCTCGAGATAAGAGGATTGAATAAAACTGACGGTCTCCAGTTGTTTAGTTTGCACGCTTTCCACAGAGCATCCCCAATTCCCAGTTATGAAGAGCTCTCCAAAAGAATAGGGGAGGTTACAAGGGGCATCCTCTCTCCTTGGAAGTCACTGGGGCCTTCTTATATGATAAGCAAACTGAAACAGACATTAATTGCTGGAATGAAACTGTTGACAATATTGCAGGCAATAGACACATTTTTAAAACACTCCAGATCAGTTATAATGGTCTTAGTCCCCAGGAAAAAAAATATTTTTGGATATTGCTTGCTTTTTTTATTGGGGAAGACACAACTAATCCCATTGTTTTCTGGAAATCCATGTACAAGTGGGTGCACACTGCTATCGCTAATCTTTCATTAAAGCTGCTGATAAAGATAGACGAGAAAGATGTACTTGATGGGACGGCTTAACCGGCACACTCTAAGCGTTGACTGCTTAGGTGGCCGGGCCCACTCTTAACCACACCCTTCCTGTTAGCCCACTTTTAACCCCATCTCTCCGGTAGCTTTCCAGATTTTCCGTTATGAGGGATTCCGTTCCCGTGTGAATTAACTGCCCCATTTCCGCATCAAAATCCCGCGCACACAGCATACATTAAATGTTTTAGAAGCGGGAGTTTGAAAAGTGGGAATTTTAAAACGATGGACATTCCGATAGTCGGGTTCATCCCTAAATGGTTTTTTTTTTGTTGTGCAGAGAAATGGCGAAGGAGAGAGTTTCTTGATGGTGGTTGAGGGTGAGGGCGCCGAGGAGGATTAAGGTGGCTGACCAGAATCTTTCGTGAGGATAGAAGCCAAGCTATTCCCAGCTCTTAGCACAGATCCCATCTAGCTCTCAACGGTGGCAGACATTAGAGAAGCCGCGGCCATCTGTAGTATGTCCAAAGTAAGGGGTTTGGCCCGATCAAGGCAGGAGTTACCAGCTAAGTTGCCAAAGTAAGGGCTTTGTGCCCAATCTACCAGATTTAACTTACTATTTACCAAATGTTGCCAGCAGTGAGAGATTTCTCTTTTATTTGCAACTTTAACAGATAGTCAGATGTATACTCTGCCTCTCTGTCTATTTCCTTCAATGAGATTTTGAATCCATTTTTTTTATTGTGTATATAAGAAAAATAGTTATATTATGTTTCTATAATTTAGTTTGTGGAATAAATACAATGCAAATTCTATCAGCAATATTTCCCTTTCCCCAGCGGCAATAGTTGTTAAGATGGGACCAATGAATGATGGACCCAGTTGGCTCAGGGGCAATGACCCATCATTTCGAGGTGGGGAATACGGTTGGGGGATCTGGATCTGAAAACTCCACCGGCGCAACTATAATCCCCACTAAATCCGGGGAAAGAGATAGCTGAACCATTTGCCTATCATTCCCATCTGATTAGGAGACAGAGGAGACAGAGTGCATATATATATATATATATGCTCAAACATGAATTTTTATTTTTATTTTTTTCCCTTTATTTTGCTCTGTACTCCTAACTTTTTTGGGAATGAGCATGTAATGAGATAAATCAGTATTGAAGTCAATGGTATCTTTAAGCCCATAGTTTAATCCTGTAACCTAAGCCACGAGTGAGACTATTATATTTATTTGCAAACTAGTTTATAAATTTCCCTAGTAAATAATTTTTTGCATTTGGATTCATTTGATTTCATAATTTCTACATTGATTAGATTTCATGGGTTTGTTATATTGCCCCTTAAATGATTGATGGGTTTGGTATGGAATCAAATATAAAATCTCATACGAGGTTTAAAAAAAAACCATTTTTATCAAAAAAGAAAAATCAAAAAACAAATTGAAAATATGATTAAAAGAAAATAGTATATGCTATTTTCTTGATATAATTATACAATCTTTTTGTAATTTTTCTGTTGTATAGTGATTGAATGAAAAGGTTATATAATTATATGATCTATGGTCTTTTTTTATTTGTTTTTCTTCATATGTTATCTGCCCATAATTTGCTCATTGAATAATGATTGAATGCATAGATTACAAGATTGACATAATTTAATTGTTCTTACATTTATGAAGAAATGATAATTTTAGGATGCTTCTACACATGCTTAACATGATAAAATAGAAGAAAATATCATAGTATATGTTTATAACTATTACACATTTCTTCAAGACAACATATGCCAAAAACATTGTTTATTTGATATCTTTTGATCCAAACACCTTTAAGACATACACATAGAATGGTGAATTCACCCAACAACACATCCATAAGCCAAATTCTTAAATACAAGAATTGTGTATTTGTTATGCATTTTTTCATTAATAAGTTCAGAAATTATCATACCATTCTATAGAGTACAAGCATTAATATGGTTCAACACCATTTGTTAATTCAAAAATAGTAATTACTTAATTCACATATTTGTTTAATGATGACAAAATGCAACAAAATATTTAAATAAAATGTATTTGTTTATGTGAAGACTAAATAGAGTTCTTATCTTCATTTAAACATATTTAAATTGAATAAAAAAATAAACATAAGCTCAAGATTTTATTGTTTCCTCATGATTTATGATTATTTAAAAAATGGAAAGTCAAGATCTTTTGAGAATATTACAAATAGATGAATTTAATATAACAAGATAAGATTCCATGTCACAAATATGAATTTATTAAAACATGACAAGATTCCATATCACAATTTACTTGACAATAATCTGTTTAATTTCTATCTATATATATTTCTTCTAATATTCTCACTTAAAAACTCTTAATTAATCCAAAAAGAAAAAGAAGGAATGAAACTAAGAGTGACCACCAATAATATAACCACTATCTATGTATTTATTTGATTTTAGTGAGAGTTCATTTTCATATAGTCAAGTTTTGTTTATAATTTATTTGTTACAAATTATATTGTCAAGATTTACTTGACAAAAACCCATTTAATTTCTTCTATTGATGTATATTTCTTCACTAAAAAGACACTTAATTAACCAAGAAGAAGAAGGGAGGGCTACCAATAATGATGCAATTTTTTTCACCATTTAGTATATCTTCATATAATTTTGATCCTTCCAAATTTAATGGCCATGGAGAATTATACCTCATTATCATTTGAGTAACAAAATTATGTTAATTTTAATAATTTTGTACAATAATATAATTTTGTACATAAATTGAAATAGTAATAGGTATTGAGATATTTATCTGTAGACCAATTTTCCTTGTTTCTTTCATAGATATGCACCTTCTTTACACATCGTATGTATCCCCATGATATTTTGTATCTTCTCATAGTCATTGTTGAAATTTGTTTTTATGAGTTGTCTTGTGTTTTCAAGACATGGATCCATTCAAAAAAATTATGGAATGCCATCAATATAATATTTGATGTGTAAATTGGCTATAATACTTAAACAATTGTTGTAGACATATATGTATGTTTCGTTGATGGATATCTTGTTTGGGATTTCATTCATGATTAATATAGTGGAAATAAGTTTCATCATTTCTTTGTTGTTATTTATTAGTCCAATCAATATTATCTATATTTGGTGCACCATGCATCCATATGAATCCATAAACATGTGTTGATTGCATATGTTTGCACTAATACCTATATCAATAGTCTTTCACATGAACATATCCTTTTGAAATATCTTTTTTTCTAAAAAATGAGTGGCATAAATGCATGTATTGTGCAATAATATGAGGGTATTCAATCATATTTTGTTTCCACCAAATTTATGCTTCTTGTGGAGTGCTTTGTGATGTCCCACAAATTAATGTGTACAAATTTTCCCAATACAAATCAACTACACTCAAGGGGAAAAATATTGTAGGGAGGGTAAGGGTTCAGGTTAGTGTTAGGGCTAGGATACAAATCAGAGTTAGGATTAGGGTTAGGGTTAGGGTTAGTGTGAGGGTTGGAATAAGGGTTACAGTTAGTGCTAGGGTTAGGATCAGGATTTGGGTAAGGGTTAGGGAATAACATTAGGGTTTGATATAGGGTTACTATTAAAGTTAAGTTACAACTAGAGGTAAATTAGGTAAATTTAATATATTTATCCACATTAGTGGTTGAAAAATAATGTGTGTTATTGGGTACTCTATGAACTATAGGTTATAAAACATAGTGGGTTTTGAAACTTGCAATTTCTCATACCTAAACACATTGCCATCAAATGGTGAGGTTATTTCAAATATATATGTAGATAAGTATAGTTATGAATATCATATAAGAAATTTTAGGTGTCAAAACATTCTTTGTTTTTAACCTACATGTTATGGCATGGGGGGTCTAACCTTCATAATACACACTTCAAATTGCACACAATACCTACTATAACAAATTGTATGCTTCAAAATATACTATATTTTATAGCATTCTCCTTGTCATACCCAAATCCACTTTGTTGAAATGATGTTTGTTATTTGAAATGAATATGTAAATAAGGGATAGATAATATAGTTATGAATATCTTATGCTTTTTCAATTAAACTATAAATGTTTAATATTAGTAGGAGAACAAATCTTAAATAAAATCCATGAAAGATGAGATGGTGAAACCACAAAAAAGGATTTTGGACTTTGTTGATTTAATTGAAGGAACCCATTGGTTCAAGTGGGTGTACAAGAAGAAATTTAGAGTAGAAAAAATATTAGAAATGTACAAGGATAGTTGGTGCAATGGGTTATTCTAAGGTAGAAGGAATATAATTTAGTGAGATCTTTTCTCTTGTATCTAAGTTTAATTTCATTATGATGTTATTGTCTATAGCTACATCCTTTTTTATGAAATGGACAAAATAATTTTTGATATAACATTATTATATGGGGATTTAGATGAGAAAATCTATATTGTTCAACCTAAAGAATTTACCACTAAAGTAGGTCTAACAAGGAATGAAGGGGGATTCTAAGAAGATGATAGCACTAAATTAGGTCTAACAAAACCGTTAGGGGTGAATAAAAGGATTAATAAAATTCCAAAAAAACACCCATGCCAAAAGGAGATAACAAGAAATTAAGATAATTTTTTGAAGAAATTAAGATAGCTCATGAGATTTGCACATGGAAGAAGAAATGATAGTGAAATAAAACCAAATAAGATAAAGAAGATTCCAAAAAAGGATGAAAAAGGCTAAAGAAGCCTCAATTGAGTGCACCAAGAGAATTTTTGTTGAAAGTGATAAGTATCCACCAATAAAGGAATCAATATTTATTGTGATGTTTGATAACAATGAAATATCTAAAAGAATAATTATCCATATTAAAAGAGAAAAACAAAATTCAACCAAATTAGAAAATTAGATAAAAGAATATGATAAATATAAGGAGTCAAATGTGGATACAGGTTTTGCAAGCAATAGTTCTCATTGACCAAGGTGTAGAAGTAGGGGTACCACACCATTTCAATTTTGAACTCATGAACCATATTTTGAACTGGAACTATCAAACATAAATTTTTAACTCATGAAATATATTTTGTATGTTAGATAATTAATATAATGAGATGTAACATATATATCTAAATTAGAACTTATCATTTGGTTAAGCTATCACAAGTAAATGATCCAACCCATAAAAAATATTCAAAGATCGAATAAATGCCAATCATAACAAAAAAAAACTTTGATAAATGATATAATACAAAACAAATCATCATTCTCACTATTTAAATACAACTAATTTTCTAAAATATAGACATAAATTATTCATGGGTCTAAAGATAGACTAAGCCCACTTGAAAAGATAACTCCAACACCCTACCATACAAAAGTGGAGTTGAGATAATTTTTCAAAGGTTTTCTTTATGAAAAAAGATGGGAAAAATGATTACATACAAATAGGGTTTATTGGCCTTTCAAAGATCATTGAGTGCTACTTCATGCAATAAATCCTTATGCTCAACAATATATTTTTATTAATTAATTCACAATGGGCTCTGAGGATAATTTTTCTTTTAAAATAAATGTTAATGTTCCTCTCCATCTCCATCTCTATCTTCCCCTCTATATTTATCTCATTATCCCACACACACTCTCTCTCTCTTGCTCTTCCCTCCTCTATATCTCCCTCTTTCTACTCCTACCTCTCCCTCTTTCTCCCTCTCTCCTTATTACAAACATAACATGAACCTATTTATAATGGAGCCTAATTATCTTGATTCAATTTTTTTATTTTGGTCATGATTGGATCCATGTAAGTGGATGCATAGTTTATTTGAAGCTATCACTTTTCTATTTATACATTTTTTGGAAGATATTGCAATGCCCCCCTAGAAGCCATGTTCACTAGGAAATGTGTATACAAAATATGTGAAAGATTTGATCCATCTCAATCTTCATATCCATTACTATATCTATCTTCCTCTCTATGTATCTCCCCCATATCTAACTCCTTATCTCTCCCTGCATCTCTCTCTCTCTCTCCCCCCTCTATTTTTTCTACTATATATCTATCTCTTTATATCTCCCTCTTTCTATCCCTATCTCTCCCTCTCTCCCTCCATATTTTATTTATATATCTCCCCCTCTCTATCTCTCTCATCACACACACACACACACACTCCATATTTCTCCATCCCTATCTCTATATCTCTCACTCACACACAATCCTTGTTTCTCCCTACCTATCTCTATATCTATCTCTCCTCCCTTTCTCTATCTCTCTCCCTCTCTATTACTTGTCTCTATCTCTACCTCTCTCCATTTATCATCCCATATCTCTCTCCCTTTAATATCTTCCCATATATCGATCTATCTTCCTTGTTCTCTCTCCCTCTATCACTCATATTTCTCTCTCCCTCTCTCCTCTATTTGTCTGTACTTGTACTTCTCTTTGTTTGTCTATCTCTAAATATCTATCTCCCTCTCCTCGTATCTGTATATATTCTTATACCTATATCTCTCTATCACTATATCTCACCATTTCTCTCTCTGCCTCTTCCTCTAAATCTCCATCTTCCTCTCCTTCTTCCTCTATATATCTCTATCTCTTCTTCTTTATCTCCCTCTTCTTCTTCCTTTATATAAATTTATATCTCTTCATCAATGTTTTCCTATCTCTCTCTATCTTTATCTTTCCCTCTACGTCTATCTCTATCTACTCGTCCCCCTTTTGCTCTCTTGATCTATCTCCATCTTTGCCTTTATCTTCCTCTATTTTTAGACATGTCTCCCTCTCTCTATCCATTCATCTTGCTCCATCTCTCTCCCTCTCCTTCTTCCTATACCTCTATATCTATATCTCTTTGCATCTCTCTCCATCTCTCCATATTTATTCTTCCATCTTTCACTTTGTCTCTATCTAGTTATTTCTCAATCTCTCTACCCCTATAGCTCTCCCTCTCTCTCTATCTCACTTTTTATACATACATACATACATACATACATACATACATACATGCACACATACACACACACACACACACACACACACACACACATCTTTGTCTCTCATTCTCTCCCTCTCTATATATTTATCTCTTCCATATTTTTTTATCCCTCTCTTCCATCTCTCTTTATATCTTCCTCTCCTCCATATCCCTCTCCTCCTTCTCCATCTCCATTTTTGTCTATATCTCTATCTCTCTCTACTTTATATCCCTCTCCCTCTCCTTCTCCATCTCTATCTTTGCCTTTGTCTCTATCTCCTTCCCCAACACCCCCCCTCTCTCTCTCTCTCTCACTCACTTCCCCCCCCCTCTATCTCTCCCTCTTTCTATCCCTCTCTCCCTATTGCAAACATAAGATGAGCCTATTGCTAATGGATTTTGATTATCTTCATGATTTGGAGGGTTTTCAATTGTGTTTGGATCCTTGTAAGTGGATGCACAGTTGATTTGAAGCTACCACTTCTCCATTGAGACCTTTGTTGCACACACAATCATTTTTTAAATTTCCTACCAATTTAACTCATGTACTACACAAATGTATACAAAAAATAGTCCAAAATTTTCCTTATTGACCTTCCACACCTCTTCGACATACCCATTGCACAACAAAATGTGATTGCTAGTAAAATACTTCTATAATAATATATTAATTATAAAATAATCACATAAATTTATTTACATAATAATAAATATATAATAATACAATATAATATAATATAGTTTAATATAATAATATAATTTAAAAATAATAAAATAATTTAATAATTATAATATTCTAAAACTAATATATAATATATAATTTAATATAATATTAATCATAAAACAATATTATTATTATAATAATAATTATAAAATAATAATACAAATTTAATTTATTTATTTTTAAATATAATAATAGTTAGTACAATAATAAATATATAACAATATAATAAAATAAAATAATATTATATATAATACTATAATATAATAAATTGGGACTGCATTTAAGTTTGAATTATCGAAAGCAATACTGGGCGGCAAAACTAAGTAACAAAGCTGGAATTTCTGTCACTTCTGCTCTGTCTTGGTGGGTCCAATTATATGGGTTTTGTATGATGTTATCTATGCCCATCATGTTGACATGCTATATTTTTGTGTTTTGTCGGTAGAATAGCTGCGTCCAACAAAACATCAACGAAAACCGTAAGTCTGAAAGCGAGATGAGAATCAGCAGAGAACGGTTGCAATGGCAAATCCGTGTGAGCTATGAAGTAGGGGCTTAAATTTGATGGTTATATAGAGTATTTAGAGATTTTTAAAATACAATCAAAATTTTAAGAAGATTGTATCAATGAAAGGAGAGATTTTGGATAGACTGTCAAAATTTATAGAGATTATAATGATATATATATTTGATTTATATATAATTTTACTTACACTAAGGTATATCATAATGTTTTAAGGGCACCTTTGATAGATAACCGTCATTAAAAATTGTTAACAGGCAAAGGTTAAAGTCAAATTTAAATACATCACGAAGGGAAAAGTGAGGTTAAAGAGTAGGTTAGAAACTGATGCGAGAAAAGGTGAGGTTAAGAGTGGGCCCGACCCACCTAAGCATCCAATGCTTAGAGTGTGCGATTAAACTCCGACCGTCAACTTAGTGTGTGATGTTTAACCCGGCATTTAGTAGTAGTGAGTAGTGGCTTCATTTTCATCTCACTCCATTTCTTGAGTGAGTTGAAGAGCCCGACCAAAACTATACCCCCACCTTCAATAAGACATCATCAGAAGCGGATGCTTTGACAATAATAATAGAATAGGGCTACCTTCTTGAATAAAAAATTTACAGCCACTACGGATTTTGCTCTGGCCTCGCCCCATCTGCAATAATAGAATGCACGCATTGAAGAAATTTATTCACCGATCATTCATTTCCCAGCTCCCCATTATTCGTATGGTGGATTGGGCCAACAATGGTGGGATCAATTGTTTGTGGTGACATGACGCTATACATATGAAAGTGTTCCTATCTGCATCGGTGTAGCAGTCCATCCATTATAGGTACCAATAGCAGTGATCATACCATATACGTTATTCCACCTCTGATTCTCCTATGATGGGATGTTCGTCGATCGGTGTCTAAGACTACAAAATCTTTGCAATTATTATAGTCGGGATCGACTCTCTATACAATTGGCCAGATAGATAATTCAGGGAAATTGAGGGTGACGTAGTACTCGGTTTAGTGGCGCTCGATTGGTTAGTTGGTTATTTATTGTTGCTGGGAACTGTACACGTCGGGAGTACTTATCAACCTTGGTTGGTAATTTCTTCGCTCTATTCCCATTTAGATCCAAGAGCAACACTATCACCCCATTATTTCATAAAGTTCCCAATCCGATCTATAGCTTCAGTCATGCGATTTATATTTACAAGGCTACCAGATCCATATTTGCGAGACCTTTCCTCTTTCCCTTGATCCCGTAATAGGTGTGCGAAGACAAGAGGATCATGTTCTAGATTCTATCTTATGAATCCCCAACCAAGGAATCTTTATCTAAGATTTATCTATCTCGACCAATGAAGAACCCTTATCCCTAAATGACCTCTACTTAAGTAGGTTGAATTCGGTTTTAGATTAGAGGGAGGCGACCCGGATTTCTGAGTATAGTTCTTTTCGGTCACCCACGGGGGTGGTTGGGAGGAGGTATAGCTAGAATCTCACTTGCACTTATGTGCCAGGTTGGAGAACTAGTCGGTGGTCGAACTATACCCCCGCAACAACCATTCCCTCCCTTTCGGAAGAGAGGGAAAACAAAACTCTTTATTTGGAATCGCACCTACATATGATGGGTATGGGTAACACTTTGATTGAACGAGTGTCGATAAGCACAAAACAGAAAGAGCTATATTACTTGGCGGTAAAATAGTTTCATTAGAACGAATCGTGTGGGTTGGAACATAGCATATTGGCAATGGGAATATTTGGTTAGTAGTGGGTTGGAGGAAAATAATTGAAAGGTGAGTGGAGGGAAGAAATAAAGGTTGTAGTGTCGGATGACAAACAAATTCCACTAGGGTGATAAAAGAGAGATGACAAGGATTTCCATTTAGGTGACTAATAGGTATGATAAGTATGATAGCTCGTTCTTTGAGATTTGCTATTTTAATCATCATTTTAATGATAAACATCTTTCATAATGATATCTATACTACTCAAAATTGTCATGATTTCAATTAATTTTATTCTTTTGATCAATTAAGGAGGAATGTGCAAATTAATAAAATTAGGTGATCGAATTCTCCATCTCTAGGAAAAAATATTATCATCCCCTATAAAAGAATTCCTAATTCACCTTTGGGAGCTTCTACTCTCACATAATGTTCTTATTTTCATAATTCAAAAGTAGGGGAAGGCTTTTTACTAATAAACTAAGATTCATAATTATTCTATTCTGAATCTTTTCCCTCATTTAAACATCGAACCTCTAAATTCTTATATGGACCTCCTAAAATTACTTCTAGGGTTTGTTTAATTATTTTTATAGATTCTTTCATTTCCCCAATTCAAAGCAAATAATTAGCTAATGAATCTCCTTTTTTCCATTGGATTTTCTAATCCAATTTATTGTAACATTCATAATGATCCACTTTATGAAGATCTCGTTGGATTCCAAAAGCTCATAGCATGGGTCCTAATAAACTCCAATCTATTGCTCTACTAATAATTCTTACTCCCTCAACTCATTTCAATAAGATAGGATTGTGTAATAAGCCTATCATATTCTCTCACTTTTGGAAAGAAATAATAGCAAAAATCTAAGCATTTATCTGTCCAATCGTAGAGTAAATCTATAGCTACTCCTCCAATACAAAAATAATTATGCATCATTTGCATGCATGTGGTAACTTCAAATAAAATATTGTTTCCCTCTCTCTTAAAATATAAAAGAAAGGATTCTACAAATCAATATCAACCATGAAAGGTCCAATCCATAACAAATGAGAAGCTATATGACTTAACTCTAGCATAATCACTCTGATATAGCTAGTCCTTTAGGTATTTGAATATTTTCCAATTTTTATGGTGTATTAACCATTATCGCCTCTGTGAGCCGTAGTCAAATTATCCCATCATCTTACATAGCTCAGGAGATATTGGTGAATCGAATAAAAAGGTGAATCAATCTCCCATTCAATGTTATTCAATTCCTTCTCCAAAAGACTTTCCCAACTTATTGTTCCTTGGTTCTATGAGATCCTACCATTTTTCTAATTCAAATTTTGTTAGATATTGATCAAATCAAAACATGTTCTTTTGGATAGAGAAAACAACATTGATGTCTCTTTTTTCTCTTTTGGCAAAGACATCAACAGATGTGAAACGAGCAACAAATTTTCCTTTCTAGCTCCAAAAATATTATACAGATGGAAATATCTTCATCAAATCATATGATGACTTGTCTCTTTCAATTAAAGCTTCAGTATTTAGAAAATATAAAAGTAATGGTAATGATATTATCATTATATCTTTATTGCTTGACCTTTTAAAATAAACATAAATATATCCTATATAAGTCATGTACTAAGAATCTAAAATTTAAAAATCTTAACAATACTTTCTTGACTAGAAGATATTTGACTTAGCAATCTCACCAAATTGGATTTGTCATAAAAAAAAATGATTGATTCCTTATTATCACACTATATCAATGATATGTTATTTTTTGGTAATGGTAAGGATATTATTTTGAATTGAAGTATTAAATTTCAACATATTTTGAGATAAAATACTTAGAGATTGATAATATGGACATCAAAATAGATAGAGAAAATAGAAAACTTTTGTTGGGTTAGAGAAAATATGCAAACTTGACATTAAAGAGATTTAACATGATAGCTTGTAGACCATTGTGTGTTCCTATTTTGGTAGGGAGCAAGTTATCAAGTAGCGTTTAAATTTTCCTTGTGAGATGGAGGCTATGGTATAAGTACCTTATGCTAGTGCCATTGTGAGATTAATGTATTATATGGTTCATACTAGACCAAACATGCCTGGGAAATAGTAGCCTTAAGATAATTCATATATAATCTTTGATGAGTACATTGGGATGTAGTGAAAAGAGTTTTCAAATATTTATGGGGCACCTCTAAGTACTCATGTTTTATGATGGTAATTCTATAGCATATTGACACTCAGTTACTATTCATGGATTTGTGGATTCAAATTGGGTTGGTAATGTTGATAGTAGGAGATCTACTAGTGGGATATATTTTTATTATATTTGATGTTGCAATCAGTTGAATGAGTAATAGTAGGATATGATCACTTTGATGTTTGTGTCTAAATTTAGGCTAAATCTAGGAGTTATTATAGTTATATATGATTGGTGCAAGGGCACCTTGGGTCCTAATGCCTCCATGAGGCTTTTGTTATGTTTTTTCTTTGTTTTCCAATGAGTTCAAGATGTAATAAGGTCCAATGGACCATTTCAAGGTTTGTAATAGGTTGTGTTAGGTGTTATTAGGTGTCAAGTCAAGATTCCATGTAAACTTGGTGTATCCAAGTAATGCTTTTATGTAATTTTCTTTAAACTAAAGTTGTAAAGCACATGCCCAATAGTCTCCTCATTCAAAAATTAGTTGAGGAACTTTGGTAGTTGTGTTGTCATGCTTAGAAATCCTCTTTGTGGTTGAGGCAAGGTTTTTGAAGGAATTTTGGAGAATTTGAATACAAGCAAACTCTGTTTTCCTATTATTTTTCTATGTTTTCTCTACTAACTTGCTTGGTACGGCCAAAAACCTCTCTGTGCGGATATAACCCTAAAATGGATTGATATAGGGGTGAAGTAGCTTTCATTTGGTGGTGATTTGGTGGTGATTTGGTGTAATTTCATCTGGTATTGAGGAAGTTACAGTCATTTTTCTGGAAGTAGGCCTGAAACCCTCAACAACCAAGGTTTTGAGATAAAAATATTTGTATCTTCCAATTCCACCATGTAAAAATGCTAAATCTGGGTGGAATGGGAGGTTTTCATGTGTATTTTGAGATTAAAAAGGTTTCAGAGGACGGCATGGAGTTTGGAGGAAGATATTTGATGCCCTAGGCCTAGCATCTCTATGTGATAGGCCTAGAATTGTAAGCAAAAGTCTGAATTTTGCAAGTTTTGTGGGTGTTGTTGTAATGAGGGTGTTTGGGAATATTGAAATGTGTTTGATAAAGTTTTAGGAACCTTTTTGTGGCTTAGGGGTGTTGGGGTGTGCCAAGATACTCAGGTTCTTGCATTGTGCAGTTAAATTAGGCCTCCTTGTGGCGTTGAAGTTTAGTCCATTGTGGTTTTCCTTTTTGTTATCATGTCTTGGGTTTTGAGGACTTGTAGGGGTCCTTGTGAGGTGTCTAAAACTAGTGTCTTTTGTCTAGTTACTACTCTTAGGAAACTTTTGTTTTGACTATCCCAATTGGATAGGGCTACAAGGAATGCATAGCCTAATATTGGAGGTGGATGAATGGTTGTTCCTAAGTGGAAAATCATGTTTGTTGGTATTGTTTGGTCATGTCAATGGTGTTCTAATCATTCCCAAGTCCCTGGTTGTGTCTAGTTGTGAGAACCCTTGTTGGGTGGTTGGGTTGTCTCATGAAGGAATAGTGGAATTGAAGAGTCCACTAGGAGTATTTGAGAGAAGCATAAGATTAGAGTGTTGCCTTCCCTTCCCACTCTACATCAATGATAGTTAGGGAGCCATATGTCTTGTATTTAACTTGGCCTTTCATGCAAGATGAAGAATATTGTCATTACATGGTAGAGGATGGGAGATTTATGCAAGAGAAAATTGAAATTTTATATAATGTTGTATATGCATTAACAAAGCTAGTAAGCAGAAAATAGTTTAGGTGGTGTTATGATTCTATGGGCTACTCAACCACTAATAACTAGTTGATAGTGTTCATGTTCTTATTTCTCTTGTAAGATGGAATTTATAAGTAGGAGTCTAAACCTTTGTCCTAAATTTTTAGAATGTAAAAAACCCAAAATCTAGGATATAGAATATAAAAATCAATTTTTGGGATATAAAGTCATTCTAGGTAGTGAAAATAATTTTAGGTTCATAAGGATGTATAGTTTCTAGATCTCTTTGATCTCTATAATTTACAAAAAGGGACCAAACAATCTCCTAGATAAAAATTTATGGCCTCTCGAAGTTGGGTCTCCCACATTAGAAATGTAAAACATCTATTGCACATACAAGAGATATAAGAGGGAGCTAAACTTTTTGACTAACTTATGATGCATGTTATAATATGTCATGTACAACATCTTTGAATGGAGATAATGAAGCCAAAATGGAGCACCCAAGTTAGTGAGTGGTTTATGATGATTTTCTTGTAGGTGGAAGGAATCTAATTTTAGTTTATGGATTGCTCTTAGGATTTGGGAGTTGGTTTTCTAACTAGGGATTGGGGCAAAACTTTTTAGTGGTTTTTAGGTGCAGGAGCACCTGTCCTTTTTCAATGTTTTTGTTCTAAGTGTCTCATGAAAAGATGAGTCAAGGTGGTTAAGTCTAGGTTTTTTGGGTGTTTTGAGTCTTGATAAGGTCCAATGAGACCATTTTTCGATGTAGCTGGCAACTTTGAGGTTTTTTGTATTAATATTGAAAATGTTGCAAATCATGTTGAAATGATGTCAAGATTGACAAAAGTTGCCTAGATAGGTAAAGTGATAATTTTCTTGTGTTGAGTCATGTTTCTAAGTTGAATAAGGTATAATTATACCATCACAGATTTATTAGGGTCTAGGAGGGTCAAAAATGCAAATATTGCAAAAATTTGTAAAAATGTTGTCCACAAAACATGTAAAAAGTGCAATTTTGCACTCCAACAGTTACAAGGAGTTGGAAAAGTAGTTGAAAGTTGGTTGGTCGGTTGGTTTTGGTGGGAAATCCTTTAAGAAGTTGTGGATCATCATTGTAAAGGTTGGCTTGGCAAATTTGAAGGAAAAACTTAATAAGATTCCCATTGTTTTTTGAAAAATTATGTATTGTTCTTCATTTACAGACTTGTACGGTAACGTACAGTCACTATATTGTTCTATTTCCTCAACGAATCTTTATTAATATGAGTTAACTACACTTTGTGATTGGTTGGAGGGGATAAAAGTAGAATTGAAGGATTTTATATTTGATTCCTAGTAGCCTACCGGGTATACCCTATTTTGGGGTTTGTAATCATTTAGCATGATATAAGGGCCCTTTCATCGACTGTGTTCACTGTGATTGGTGAAATTGGTCCCTTGAAGGATGTTTAGATAGTAGGATGTTTGTTATGTGTTGTGGAGAAGGAATAAGGAAGATTGAGTTGTTGTCCCTAGTGAGTTTGTGAGGAAAAATGCATGAAGATAGAGGTTTTAGCCTAGGGTTTGGTGAAACCTGAGAGGGTAGAAATTTCTCTTGAACTATTGAGCATGTGCAGGGTTCTTCCAAAGTGTTTGAGTTGGTTTTAAGGTCTGGAAAGGCATGGAATATAGTTTTTCAATAAGCCCTAGGTTACATTGTGAAAAGTAAGGGTTTTTGAGTTTGGGTTGTTGTGGGGCCTGTCTTGACCAAAAGGTTGTGGAATTGGTTTTCCCTCTGGAAAGTGAGTGTTGCCCAATCAAGTTTTGGGTGAAAGGAAAAGTTTAAAATATACTTCAGGACTTTACAAATCTAGCCTAATTGAGGCCTAGGACAACATTGTTTTCAAGTTTTTGGGAAGTTGCCCCAAAGGAGTTGTAGGTGAGATTGAAGTATGTTGGAGAGGACATTAATGGGTGTCTAGAATGGTGGTTGGTAGCTAGAGTTGTTAAGAGAATTTGAGAGAAATTTTGAGAAAAGTGGGTCTGCTGACCTACAAGATTGACTAGGTGGAAAATTGAGAATAAGCCAATAGTGAGTTTTGAGGGAAAGTAAGTGTTTTGAAACCATTTGTACTGTGAAGGTGAGTGGTTTACCAACCTTGCATACATTAGTTGGTATCAGAGCAATAGGGAGTAGGTCTTTTGATTGAAGGTAGTTGATTGAAGGAAGGGTGGTTGGAATTTGAAGAAGCCAAACTATCAAGATGCCTCCTAAAGGAAGCATAGTTGGAAGGAAGGTTGATCAACAGACTAGAGAATTAGAAGCCTTGAAAAGGAAGATGGCTGCATTGAAGTCCAAAATTGGAGTGGATATGAATGAGAGTGATTTTGAAGAGGAAGAGACCTCTAGTGAAGAGAAAGAGATTGATCCAGAAGATGTAAGGATGATAAAGTTTTTGAAGGCTGTGAAAGGAGATGGTCATGGCAAAACAAACTTGCCTATGTATGGGGGTAAGTTAGATGGTGAAGAGCTCTTGGATTGGATAGGGGCTTTGGAGAACTATTTTTAAAGTGAAGAGATAGATGAACACAAGGTGAAGAAGGAAAAAACCAAGTTGAAAGGACATACTTTGTTGTGGTGGAATTTTGTGCGAGAAGAAAGGCAGAAAAAGGGGAAAGCTAAGATCACTTCTTGGGAGAGAATGAAGGAAAAAATCAAAGGCAAGTTCCTTCCTAATGATTATAATATTCAATTACTAAAAAGACTTCAAAATATTAGGCAAAAAGATCTAGATGTCCAAGCATACACTGAAGAATTCTATAGGTTAAGCATAAGAACAAAACATGAGGAAGATGAGGAAGAAAGAGTGGCAAGATATCTAAATGGTTTAAGGTATAACATACAAGATGAAATTAGTTTGATGATGTAATGACCCCTTTCTTGTGGAAGTACTTAAACCTGAATCTTTTATTCAAAGTGTATCTAGAAGGGACATTAGAAACATTAGAGATCAATAATTTCAATAATAGAATCCAATATGATCAAAGGTGATGGGTGATCCCACAAAGCTGGTTTACAGTTTTTGGGAGATTCTAATTTTTGCTGAAATCACATATTTTTAGAAAATATAATGATGTAAGCCTTAAAAAGTTCCATTTAAAGCATTCCAATTGAAGAGGGTTTGATCAAACTACCTTAGATCAAACCCCTTGGATAGAACCCCGCTAGTTTTAAACCATGCCTATAATGGAGTCTCCTTTACACCTATCAAAATGCTGATAAAAAACCACTTTTGATTTACCTTTTGGGGGATCAAATGAATTCATTTAAAATTTATTTTTTGTAAGTATTAGTCCTTATTATAAGCTTCCCAAAAGTATAATTTTAAATAAATTTAATTTTATTATATATTTATTTTTTATTTCTAGTGAATTTTTTCACAAAAATCAAACTCTTTGTTCTACACATGTGGAAAAATAGAAGATTATCAATTTTTTTTTTGAAAAATATGAGTGCACCAGATATTTAAGTCCTTGATCCAACAAAAACAATTGAATTCAATACATACAAGATAAGTTATGTGTTATGCAGTCCGTCTATGTCTGACTTGTAATTGGTTTGACTTTGAAACTTGATTAAGGAAAAATTATTCAATAAAACACTATGAAACCAATTGGAAGCATTAGATATCATAGTTGCAAATCTAAATTCAAAAAAAATAGAATTTTATCCTTCATGGAGAAAAAGTTATGTGTTATATTAAGTGTCACTCCTTAAAAATGGTGTTTCTCAAAAATATAGTTTTGAAGGAGATGGAAAAAAGTGCAATCTAATTCCAAAAAATTGAAAAAAATATATTTAGAATCTACATAAAAATGTTACAAATCACTAGTTTTCATCATCTTCAAATTCCTCACAATTTAGTCACTATAGATGCCAAAGTGAATATTTAGTTAAAAAAATTAGTTCAGTGTCTAGTTTGACCAAAAATTGTAAACCAATATTGTGGGATCAACTTGATATAAAATTTCATTCTTGTCAGAGGATTATTCACTTCCTCCTTATCGGTCACTATGAATGATTCTTCTATAATATGTATTTCATAAGTAAATATTAATCGTCTTTCAAGATCCCATAAATGGAATTCTATCATTCCATTTATTGTTATAGTGAATGAATGGTCATTATTACTTATCAGGGGCAATAATTGCTATAAGCATCATTATTGTGTATATATATATATATATATATCATCTTGTATATATAGCATGTGTCCATCACCTATGCAATGTTTATGAATCTCAATATATATATAGATATATACAACACTCATCAATTACCAAAATACATTTATCAACATATGAATTATATATATAAAACATATTATATTTGATATAATTATATTTATCATATATATTAAATATATATGTCCAACACCCTTCATTACTAAATTCTTAATTCATACATTTACTACCCAAGCATCATAATATCTATATTTGAATATACATACTTGTTATTTATATTTAACCCTCACACTATATCTAGATATATTCATAAATCATGACACACCTAAATATAACTATAAGTCTCAACTGAAATCTTATCTGATATCTACTATTTTACTTACATATGATAGTGCTTACCCATCATTTAAAATTTATAAAACACTTACCCTTGCATATCATTTATATTTATATATATTTATAATTTCTTATATATATGCATATATATTTATACATATATACATATGCTCACATTATATTTACTCACACAGCCTACATAAATCGGTAGGTACCTGAATTGATGATTCCTTGGTGCAGAATATATTTCAATATTCTTTCTTTGCTTCTCCTACTGCTCATCGATTTCTTGTCTTCCTTGGTGAATAGATTATTGAGAGTATTTTTATTAGATGATTCCTTTGTGAGGAATATATTCTTCTTCCTTTATTCCATCATGCCTCTCCTCTTCCCTATATTTCTCTTTCTTTACCTCCCCACCTCATTCATATCATAATATATATTTTTATGACAAGGGACGTCTTTTGTAAAATCCAGTTAAGCTAACGACCTTTTAAATGGTTTTCTTGACGTCTTTCTTAACTCCCCCCCTTCTATTCCATAATTTTTCTCGTTTTAATACCCATCGTTGCCCCTCTTCAAGGACGTGACCTTTGACTAATCACTGCTTTTGACCCATCTTGGGATGCAGCGCTTCATTCCCAATTGCTGCCTTTAGCATTGGGTTTAATATTTATTTTGTTATTTGTAATAACGTTATTTTGATAATTGCATGATATTTACAGAGATATTTAAATTGCAAAATATATTTTAATGTTTATTTTAATTATAATTGTATTATCTTTATAATATCAATTGTAGCAATAAATTCAAATTTATATTCTATATTTTATATTTATATTCATTTAATATTTGTAATATTATATTATGATAATTGTGAATATAATATTTTAAATTGATAACTAAAATAATATTAAATTATTAATTCATGTGCATATATTTTTAATTTGCATTTTGGTCATTTATTTTATTTATTTGCATTTCAATGCTTAGTTATTTTATATTTTGGTGTTCTATTTTGGGGACATGACAGATGACACCTAAGATTGTATAAGAATGTTTCCAAATGGCTATAAGGGCCGAGGAGAAAGTGAAGAGGAGACAAGAGAACGTGACAAGAGAAAGAGGCAGTACTTCTAGGGGCATAGGTACCTTTTCTACACCAAAATAGTCCAAGGAAGGTCAAGAAGATGTTGGTAAAGGAAAATAACAAGTGGTTGAATCTAGAGGTAGATGGAGAGGTGGAAGAACAAACTATAGGGGCAAAGATCCTAATGAGTTTGTAGGAAGGTGTTACAAGTGTGGTGAGTTTGGTCATCCATTCTTCAAGTGTCCTGATAGGTTGGGTGCTACTACAAGTGGAAGTGAGAGAAGGGGTGAAAAGAGAGTTCACATTGTGTAAGAAGATGAAGAGGAAAGTGTTTGTTCATCAAACCTAGTTGCTAAAGCTGAAGTTGGAGAAGATTTGATGTTGCAAAGACAACTCTTAAAGGCCTCTAGGGAGAAAGAACCATTACAAAGGAGAAATCTCTTCAAGACCACCTACAAGAGCAAAGGAAAGCTATGCAAGTTAGTCATTGATTCAAGCTCCACTGATAACATAGTATCAAAGGAAATGGTAGATAAGTTGAGTTTGGTAAAAGTTCCTCATCAAACCCCCTATAAGGTGTCATGGTTAAGTGATGATCAAACACTCTTAGTCAATGAGTAGGCCTTAGTTGAATTTCAAATTGGAGGATACAAGGATAGAGTACTTTGTGATGTTTTACCAATGCAATGTTGCCATTTGTTGCTTGGATGGCCATGGCAATTTGATAAACATGTTGTGTATGATGGATGGGCCAATACTTATCAGATTGAGCATGAAGGGAACACATTCACTTTGTTACCATTGCAGGAACAAAATCAGGAGCAAACAAGGGCAACAAAGGTCATCATGATGGGTAGGAAAGAGTATGTGCAGATTGGAGAAGTCAAGAATGATCAGTTGGAAGCCATGACAAAGGTTGCAGAAAATATGATAGAGGTATTGAAGGTTGAAGCATAGTTGGAAGAGAAAACCAGTGAGGAAAATAAGGAGACTAACCTAGGGAAGGTTCAAGGTGAGTTGTTGATAATAAAGCAAGAAGGGTTTAGGAAAGTTGATAAATTTCTGGTTGGGACAGTAGTATGTCCTATAGTAGTTGCTAAAGTAGGACAATCAAGTCTTGGTAGAGAAAAGGATCTAAGGAATGAAAATATAGTGATGCATAGCACTGATAATGAAGGGATGTATAGCTCTGAGAATGAAAGAGGATTGAGGACAGTGAATGGGATGCACAAATTCAAAGGAAAAAATGGATTGGGACAAATGGAAAGGCAAGGGCAGAGATGTGAAGGAGGGTATGTTTCCTGGATAAGGAAAAGGATAGTTAATGCAGGTCCAATATCAGTCATAAATGGAAGCGAAGTCAGGGAATATTCAACCAAGCAAAAGAAGCCATATCAAATTGGCCATGAATTCAAGGATGGTAAGCATAAAGCAAGTTTTTTGAATTTTCTAGTCAATATATCTTTTGTAGGTCAAAGAGGAGTTTTCAAAGGTGGAGCCATTGGAGATCAGTTTTCAGAGGCATGGATACCTTTTAGGCATTGTGAATGGTGCAGGAGCACCTATCCTTTTTCAATGATTTTGTTCTAAGTGTCTCAAGAAAAGATGAGTCAAGGTGGTTAAGTCTAGGTTTTTTGGGTGTTTTGAGTCTTGATAAGGTCCAATGAGACCATTTTTGGATGTAGTTGGAAACTTTTAGGTCTTTTGTGTTCATATTGAAAATGTTGCAAATCATGTCGAAATGTTGTCAAGATTGAAAAAAGTTGCCTAGATACGTAAAGTGTTAATTTTCTTGTGTTGAGTCATATTTCTAAGTTTAATAAGGTCTAATTAGACCATGATAGATGTATTAGGGGTCTGGGAGGGTCAAAAATGCAAACATTGCAAAAATATGTAAAAATGTTGTCCACAAAACATGTAAAAAGTGCAATTTTGCACTCCAACGGTCACAAGGAGTTTGAAAAGTAGTTGAAAATTGGTTGGTTGGTTGGTTTTGGTGGGAAATACTTTAAAAAGGTGTGGATCATCATTGTAAAGGTTGGCTTGGAAGATTTGAAGCAAAAACTCAATAAGATTCCCATTGTTTTCTGAAAAAATTTGTATTATTCTTCATTTACAAACCTGTACGGTAACGTACAGTCACTATATTGTTCTATTTCTTCAAGGAATCTTTAGTAATATGAGTTAACTGCACTTTGTGATTGGTTGGAGGGGATAAAAGTAGAATTGAATGATTTCATATCTGATTCCTTGTAGCGTACTGGGTATACCTTGTTTTGGGGTTTGTAATCATTTAACATGATATAAGGGCCCTTTCACCGACTGTGTTCATTGTGATTGGTGAAATGGATCCCTTGAAGGATGTTTAGATAGTAGGATGTGTGTTATGTTTTGTGGAGAAGGAATAAGGAAGATTGAGTTGTTGTCTTATGCAGAGCATCAATATAAACACTCATTCATCAGGGTAAATCAAATCCCAATTGAATCAGGAGAAGATCAAATTCTTAATTCACTTTTTTTTCCTCAAGAACTCATACAAATCCTTTTGATTCTTCAATTCTACAAGACCTCAAGACAACAAGTTAGCATTCCAACTTCAACAAAATCATGTACCATACCAACATCATTATCAAATTGATCAAAATCATACAAAACTCAAATCAGGACCTTTGAAGACAATCCATTCATTCACCATGCTCATTAGCATCTCCACAAAATTTAACAAGTTTTCAACTCAATAACCCACACCATATCAAACCAAGCAATCACCAACTTACTCATTCACCAAGGCAATGCATTATTCTTACCAATTACCAAATCTCCATGCATCTCTAATGTCATTATCATGAGATACAAAGCAACCATACCCATGTTCCTCAGACCTGTAATCAAACACCATCCTTGCCCTTTAAGAAATATTTACTCAAATCAACACATCCATCATCCTACCTTCACTTAAACACCATTCAAGCATAAATAAAACTGTAACTTCATCCATAAAACAAGATTCAAGCATTTATGATCACTCATTTCACTGTACATACAAATTTCCACTATCCATGAAATCAAGGCATTGTTTGACCAATAGGACTTCATGCCCTAAATCGGGTAAATCCCTCACCCAAGTGAAAATACCAAGAACCAAATACATGTTTAGAGACCTTTCAATGTCCACATCAACATAGTAAAAGCTTTCAATACTCTGTTTTAAAGAAACTCCAAATTCTTACACTTTCTTTGACCTTCTCAATCACCTTTCATCTTCATCTTCTACTACTCCCATCAGTGGAGTATCCTTCATAAGGGCTACAACTCTTCAGTGCTTCTTTAGACAAGAATCCATCAGGTTCTAACTGCAACACAACTCAGCTTGCCTCACCTAGGTGTCTCCGCTTACTCTCCCTAGTCTCTTGGATTTTCTCAATGCAGCTTAGATGAATAAGCACCTACAACCAACCAACAATCTCAACCTACTATCAGCAAAAAATTAACCACAAACAACTTTCCCAAAGCATCTTCAGGCTTTGATACCAATTTGATGCAAAGCATCATAACAAACACTCATTCATCAGGGTAAATCAAACCCCAATTGAATCAAGAGAAGATCAAATTCTTAATTCACCTATCAACTTAACAACATCCTTCATTTTCCTCGGCCATTCATAAGGCAACCATCAGTAATCAGTAATCCATATCTTTATTAGACAAAAACTTCTTAACCTTCAACAATCTATCTGACTTCAAAGTAACAACTTGATCAAAATCACTGAACCTTTCAATATTCTAACATTCATTCATTGACTCCTCAACATATCTCACTATCTAAGGAAAAATATCAACAAGCATTCCTTCTTACTTTCTTTCAGACAACTAAATCATTGTAAACATCATTATTATACTGAAACAAACCAGGAATTCATACCCAAACTCTGTTCTATCAGACCTTTCACCTTTTGTAGCCACAAGTCTTCATCATTGTTCAATTGTTCATTGAGTATTCCTGCTCAACACAACAAATTCTCCAACCTGCCTCATAGACCTCAGCCAAATACAGAGTCATCTATCATATCATCAAATTGATAGTAATCAAACATTTAATGTTATTCATTTTACTGTTCCATCAAGTTTTCCAATATCAAGGCACTATTTGACCATTAGGACACCATACCCTAAATCAGGTAATATCTTTTCATTCTCAAAACACCATACCAATACTTTCACAAATTCAGAAACCCATTTGGAGGCTTTTAAGCATATATCAAAATATTAGGCATGCTTACCATAAAAAAATATATGAGATCCAATAGGTGTACTGCTGCTACCAACCTTAAATTAGGCCAAAAATACAAAGTAGCCACCAACATATCATCTCCAAACCACTCAAAACCCAAAAATAGTCTTAGTAAATGTTATGAAACTCAGGATTCCATCATTATCAAGAACTATTAGCCCCATTAAGGTATTGAATATCAAAACCCTTAGATATAGGCCTTGCAAAGCAAAATGAGTAAGGGTTTGAGGGAAATAAACCTTCCACACCTTCTACCAACGTGCCACCACTTCCAACATCTTGAAATACACCTGCCTACACCTTCTACACTATTTCCAAGCCTCTGCAAGCTCTGTCTCTTCATGACCCATGACTGTAGCATCAATCTGTGTATGGAAACCCTCAATTTTCCTATGTAGCAGCAACTCCATCAAGCAATTCTTGCTTTTCCCTGTACCTACAATCATAAAAAAAATTCAAAATGTCCTAATTTTAACGTCTCCACCAATCTACTTGACCTACATTGGTGGAGTAGTGATGAAATACTCTATTAGACTCTCAAAACCCAATATACAGGGTTTCAGACCGAGCCACAAAAAGATTGCTCAAACAAGCATTGTATCAAGTGGATCCCCTCCCAAATGGATGTAAGTGAAAGGTGATTCCTCAATCTACTGGAAACAATCAAAATTTGAACCCTAGAACTAATGCTCTGTCCGTACAAGATAAGAAACAACTGAAAGAACACAAAATAAACCAAAAACAGGGAACTTTTATTGTTTCAATTCTTCAAGAATACAATGATCCTCTTGCTCGGCCTTTTCAAGGCATTATAAATGTTTTCATTTGACCTCTCAACTCCCCAAATAGTTACAACCACCTTGATAATCAACTTTGAAAAGGTAACCCATCATGTTTTATGTGCAATTTTGCATTTTTCCCAGTTTTCCACCTTTCGATTTTATTTTTTTGATTATTTTACAATGCTTTAGACTTGAAAATTCAAAGTTTTACAATTTAGCCTTTCAAAGGCATTCCTAGAACAGGGTGCTCCTGCACCACTGTCCCTACTGAGTTTGTGAGGAAAAATGCATGAAGATAGATGTTTTAGCCTAGGGTTTGGTGAAATCTGAGAGGGCAGACATTTCTCTTGAACTATTGAGCATGTGTAGGGTTATTCCAAAGTGTTTGAGTTAGTTTTAAGGTATGGAAAGTCATGAAATATAGTTTTTCAATAAGCCCTAGGTTACATTGTGAAAAGTAAGGGTTTTGAGTTTGGGTTGGTGCGGGGCCTATCTTGACCAAAAGGTTGTGGAATTGGCGATCCCTCTGGTAGGTGAGTGCTTCCCAATCAAGTTTGGGTGAAAGGAAAAGTTTAAAGTATACCTCCTTTGCAAATCTGGCCTAATTGAGGCCTAGGACAACATTGTTTTCAAGTTTTTGGGAAGTTGCCCCAAAGGAGTTGTAGGTGAGATTGAAGTATGATGGAGAGGACATTAATGGGTGTCTAGAATGGTGGTTGGTAGCTAGAGTTGTTAAGATAATTTGAGAGAAAAGTTGAGAAAAGTGGGTCTGCTGACCTACAAGATTGACTAGGTGGAAAATTGAGAATAAGCCAATAGTGAGTTTTGAGGGAAAGTAAGTGTTTTAAAACCCTTTGTATTGTGAAGGTGAGTGGTTTACCAACCTTGCATACATAATTTTTTCTCATAGTTTCCTAACTACCATTTGATGGTTTCATTTATTTTGTGCCCCATTTATTAGGTGCTTGAGATAGAGGTTCGGATAGTGAGTTTTATAGATACTATTATGTTGCTAGAATTACTTCAAATCCATTGTTGGTAATACCTTTATGAAGTCTTAAACTCTACAAGTATATTGTAACAATTGATGACTAAGTAATACATTTAGTTTCTTTGGAGTGTGGATTTTTTTTTCCTAAAAGGGTTTCACCCATGTAAATCAATGTGTTATTGTATATAAATTTTGCATTTATTTCCTTCTAACTATATTATTGGCTCAAATTGTTTATATAGCTCTTTGTTAGAATATTGTCATTGATGACAAGGAAAATGAATGAGATTGATGTCATTGATGTAACAAGGAGTCTAAACCTTTGTCCTAATTTTTTAGAATGTAAAAAAACCCAAAATCTAGGATATAGAGTATAAAAATCATTTTTTGGGATATAAAGTCATTCTAGGTAGTGAAAATAATTTTAGGTTCACAAGGATGTCTAGTTTCTAGATCTCTTTGATCTCTATAATTTAAAAAAAGGGACCAAACAATCTCCTAGATAATAATTTATGGCCTCTCGAAGTTGGGCCTCCCACATTAGAAATCTAAAACACCTATTACACATACAAGAGATATAAGAGGGAGCTAAACTTCTTGACTAACTCATGATGCATGTTATAATATGTCACACAACATCTTTGAATGGAGATAATGAAGCCAAAATGGAGCACCCAAGTTAGTGAGTGGTTTATGATGATTTTATTGTAGGTGGAAGGAATCTAATTTTAGCTTATGGATCGCTCTTAGGATTTGGGTGTTGGTTTTCTAACTAGGGATTGGGGCACAACTTTTTAGTGGTTGTTTCTCATAGTTTCCTAACTACCATTCGATGGTTTCATTTATTGTGTGTCCCATTTATTAGGTGCTTGAGATGGAGGTTTGGATAGTGAGTTTTATAGATACTATTATGTTGCTAGAATTACTTCAAATCCCTTGTTGGTAATACCTTTATGAGGTCTTAAACTCTACAAGTATATTGTAACAATTGATAACTAAGAAATACATTTAGTTGCTATGGAGTGTGGATTTTTTCTCCTAAAAGGGTTTCACCCATGTAAATCAATGTGTTATTGCATATAAATTTTGCATTTATTTCCTTCTAATTATATCAATGGCTTAAATTGTTTATATAGCTCCTTGATAGAATATTGCCATTGATGTCAAGGAAAATGAATGAGATTATTGTCATTGATGTAACAAGGATTCTAAACCTTTGTCCTAATTTTTTAGAATGTAAAAAACCCAAAATCTAGGATATAGAGTATAAAAATCAATTTTTGGGATATAAAGTCATTCTAGGTAGTGAAAATAATTTTAGGTTCACAAGGATGTCTAGTTTCTAGATCTCTTTGATCTCTATAATTTACAAAAAGGGACCAAACAATCTCCTAGATAATAATTTATGGCCTCTCGAAGTTGGGCCTCCCACATTAGAAATCTAAAACATCTATTACACATACAAGAGATATAAGAGGGAGCTAAACTTCTTGACTAACTCATGATGCATGTTATAATATGTCACACAACATCTTTGAATGGAGATAATGAAGCCAAAATGGAGCACCCAAGTTAGTGAGTGGTGGTTTATGATGATTTTATTGTAGGTGGAAGGAATCTAATTTTAGCTTATGGATCGCTCTTAGGATTTGGGTGTTGGTTTTCTAACTAGGGATTGGGGCACAACTTTTTAGTGGTTGTTTCTCATAGTTTCCTAACTACCATTCGATGGTTTCATTTATTGTGTGTCCCATTTATTAGGTGCTTGAGATGGAGGTTTGGATAGTGAGTTTTATAGATACTATTATGTTGCTAGAATTACTTCAAATCCCTTGTTGGTAATACCTTTATGAAGTCTTAAACTCTACAAGTATATTGTAACAATTGATGACTAAGCAATACATTTAGTTGCTATGGAGTGTGGATTTTTTCTCCTAAAAGGGTTTCACCCATGTAAATCAATGTGTTATTGTATATAAATTTTGCATTTATTTCCTTCTAACTATATCAATGGCTTAAATTGTTTATATAGCTCCTTGATAGAATATCGTCATTGATGTCAAGGAAAATAAATGAGATTATTGTCATTGATGTAACAAGGATTCTAAACCTGTCCTAATTTTTTAGAATGTAAAAAACCCAAAATCTAGGATATAGAATATAAAAATCAATTTTTGGGATATAAAGTCATTCTAGGTAGTAAAAATAATTTTAGGTTCACAAGGATGTCTAGTTTCTAGATCTCTTTGATCTCTATAATTTTAAAAAAGGGACCAAACAATCTCCTAGATAAAAATTTATGGCCTCTCGAAGTTGGGCCTCCCACATTAGAAATGTAACACATCTATTACACATATAAGAGATATAAGAGGGAGCTAAACTTCTTGACTAACTCACGATGCATGGTATAATATGCCATACAACATCTTTGAATGGAGATAAGGAAGCCAAAATGGAGCACCCAAGTTAGTGAGTTGTTTATGATGATTTTATTATAGGTGGGAGGAATCTAATTTCAGTTTATGGATCGCTCTTAGGATTTGGATGTTGATTTTCTAACTAGGGATTGAGGCACAACTTTTTAGTGGTTTTTTCTCATAGTTTCCTAACTACAATTTGATGGTTTCATTTATTTTGTGTCCCATTTATTAGGTGCTTGAGATGGAGGTTTGGATAGTGAGTTTTGTAGATACTATTATGTTGCTAGAATTACTTCAAATCCCTTGTTGGTAAAACCTTTATGAAGGTTTAAACTCTACAAGTATATTGTAACAATTGATGACTAAGTAATACATTTAGTTGCTTTGGAGTGTGGATTTTTTCTCCTAAAAGGGTTTCACCCATGTAATTCAATGTGTTATTATATATAAATTTTACGTTTATTTCCTTATAACTATATTATTGGCTTAAATTGTTTATATAGCTCCTTGTTAGAATATTGCCATTGATATCAAAGAGAATGAATAAGATTATTGTCATTGATGTCAAAGGCATAGATGCAAAAATCCAAAGGCCACTAATCGATTCAATATTTGATCATAAGATGGACGAGTCACCCTTACATGGCAATATTCTATTCCTTGATTAATGTTGGTCGACCTCACTATCGTTTTCCAAAGACAAAGGCACATAAATAATATGTAAATCACATATATTAAGAAAAGTATATATATATATATATATATAAGACAACTATTATATAGGACAAATTCAAAGATTATTAAATTCTCTTCTAGAAAAGAAGCAATTATATTCTATAAGGAAACAAACCTTAATTAAGGAAACAATCATTATTAACAAAGAAGAGTTAATGATAAAGGAGGAAACACTTCATTATAAGATAGCAATTATATTTATTAAAGGCTTCAATCAGTTTTGAAGAGGCAAAAATTAGCAATGAAGAAGAGCCATGATTGTTTGAAAGGTCATCATCTTTTCAAAGAGATGTCTCTTTTCACGAAAGACGTAATGATATAAGATGTGTAGTATGATTCTTGGAGAAGAGTGTGTGGAATAAATATAATATCATACACACATATTTTTCAAGAAGGGAACTGTGTGAGACACAAAGATATGTCATTCAAAAAAAAGAAAATTTAAGGAGGATATATGCAGATTTGTGTATGAAAATTCAAGAAATGGAATATATGCAAATTTGTGTATGAATATTTAAAAAAAAGAATATATATAAATTTGTGTATAAAGATTTAAGAAAGAGAATATATACAAATTTGTGTGTGAATATTTAAGAAAGAGAATATATGTAGATTTGTATGTGAAGGTTTTGAGCAAAATATAAAAGGAGATCATCTAAGGCTATTTGTGAATAAGATTTAAGATTATATTGAAGAGGTTGGTGCCTCATATTAGAGAGGTTGGTACCCCATATTGATGAGGTTGGTGTCTCATATCAAAGAGATTGGTGTCTCTTGTTGAGTTGGTTCTCACTTATGTGGATTGGTGTCTCCAGTAGGTTTGGTGCCCAAAAAATCTATAAGAGGGAATTGGTGTCTCTAGTGGATTGGTGCCTACAAATTCTACAAGCGAGGATTGGTGTCTCTAGTGGGTTGGTGCTCACAAATTGTATAAGAGGGGATTGGTGTCTCCTATAGGTTGATGCCTACAAATTTTATAAAAGATTTTTATATAAAAGAATTTTTTTTGTGGTCTTCTCCGGCAAGGGTTTCCACATAAATTGTGTGTTCTTGTTATTGATATTATGCAATTGATGTTATTGTGATTGTTAAGTTGAAAAAGTAAAAGATTGTATTATACTGATTCACCCCCCTCTCACTATAATGGTGTGCTCATCAATTGGTATCAGAACAAGTTCCTCTAAAAATAGTATAACCCTTGGAAGGTAGATCTTGGGAACACATATAACAAGAAGAAAAGGAATTAAGGGAAAAGGAAATACCAAGCAGAGCGTTGATCAACAAGCACCAACAAAACCAAATGCAAGTGATAAACGAGAAGCAAGCAAAAATTATGGGGTGACAAATGAAACACACATGGCAATAGAATAAAAGAAGATATCTTTGAAAGAGAAAGTGACTTTGTTAGTGAAAAAAAGAGAGATGCATTTATAAGAAGAGTATGACAAAATGAATGCAGAAGATGATTTGGAAGAACTCATCTATGCCCTAGATGGGATCAAGAAGCTTAGAAAGAATACTTCGAAGCAAAAATTACAAATTCAAGAGGATAGTGAATCTAAAGCGAAATTGTCATAAAATCTTGAAGAATTGGTGAAGATGATCATAGATCTGAAAGTTCAAATTGAAGAGACAAAAAATAGAGGAAGAGGTACAAATCCAATTGAAAGCAAAAGAAGGAAATTGTGAGATGCTAGAGTCTAAGATTGTTTCTTTCAGAAAGCAATTGGAGAAAACAAGTGCTCAATTGAACAAAGAACTGAAGAATGAGAAGAGTATGAAAATGTTGGATAATATTTTCAATTTCCAAAGGCCAACTTACAATAAGAGTGGTATTGGTTATGAAGAAGGTCAAAGCTCAAAAACCACACAATCCCCAAAGAAGATAAATGGAGAAAATCCAAAAGGATATGCACATGCTCTCAAGAGTCTCATAAAAAAGGAAGACAACAAGGAAAATCAAGTCCCACAAAAGATCTACATTCCTCCAAAAGATATTAAGGACAAGTTCAAAAATTCCTTTTCTCCAAGGTGGATGCACATAACTGTTGATGTTATAGCGGCGAGAGATATCTTTCTCTCAAATTTAAAATAATAAATGATAAATGAATAAATACCAAGGCAAGTCGGGCTTGTTATAAATAATATTTTTATTTTTTTTAATTTTCTAAAAGAGGTTGACCCAAATGAAAAGTTGCCTTGCTTTGTATAAAGACAAGGTGATGATCATTCATTTGATCATCAATTCATTCACAAATCAATTCACACTTCAAGAAGGAGTTCACACATTTGTAGTAGATCATCATATTGTATCAAGCATATCGATATCAAGGAGAAATCATATTTGATTGTATATTTGCATCTAGGAGAGGTGTTATCTTTCATTGCATTAGATCGGCCTTGTGTTTGGCCCAAGTTGTAAGCATATTTCTGCTCTTTTCATTCAATATATAAGAGATTTATTTTGGTTGGGTTTTTCTCCCTCAAGGAGGGTTTTCCCAGGGTATTTGTTGTGTTTTGTTCATCATTTTTTTATTTCTACTTATCTTCATTTCTGGTCTAAAACTAACATGGTATTGTTGATGAGTGTTTTATGCACTTTTCAACACAGTGATGTCAGATGCACTACCTCTCTTGAAAGAAATATTCTACAATGGGATTAGGAACACTATCCCAAGGTCTCTAATGTCAAGTCTTGACAGTGCTTGAAATATCTCAGTTGTTTGATGTGATTTGCTGGAATCACAAGGCGGTCTTACACAGGAAATGCAAAGCATGGATACAAAGCATGGAAGTTGGATCCTGGAATGGAGTTCTTAGGATGGAAAGTTGTTATACATTGGCTGTAGGTTCAAACACCAGTCTTGGACTCCATTTTGTTGTTGGATTTGGCTTTACAATGTGCAATGAACCTTAACATAGGTCAGTTATTATTAAAAAAAAGAGAAGAAGGTGAGGAAGAGGGAAAGTTCCTAAGTCTGCAACTAGCTATGAATAGTGACAATGAAGTTCTGCAATGGACAATTTCTCAAAACAATATCCCCTTAACGAGGGGGATTTCACGATTAATCATGGAAATTGTGTTATCTTCTAAGATGCAAATATTTTATCCTTACCATCTACCACATACATGCATGAATTAAAGATAAATGTTAAAGATAGCTTTGAAATCAAGTCCAGGCTAACTTTGCATAGCTATCTACCATCAGCAAATAGCAAAAAGTATGGACAAAGAAATCATCAACATGGCAGAAATTTTCATAATCACCCAACAGCATTCCTAAAATATATCTAAAGAAAGAAGACAACCAACTAAACAACAATAGAACCTAAGTCAAAAATCTAACATTGGAAATTGAATCAAGCAACATGAGAGAAACTAAGGAAATACATCAAGTCAGTACGTTTTATTTTATAAATTTTTGTAGCATGTCTTTACAACAACTCAACTCCTTTTTCAAATGGAGAGAGCCCTATTTATATAGTTTTCCAAAAGTCTGATGAATGGCCAAGATTCATTCTTATTGTGTGGCCAAGATTCATTACAAAATAGGGTTTCACCTACCCCCAATATCTAGCAATTTAAAAATTATATTTTGTCCTCTACCCTATTTCGTCCTCTTGCTAATGGCACTATAGCTCTTTTGTCATTTAGCGGATTGCTATTTTTACTGTAGCTACTCTTCATAAAATTCTTCATCTTTAGCAGGACTGTCATCCTATCCCTCAGAAGCTGTGTATTCTATGAAATTGAGGATGACCGCCTGGAGTTTGTCTATTTCGATGATTTCGCATCGCAGCGCTTGGTAGCTCCACTCATTTGCATTTTCTTCCAGCCTTTTTCAATCCTCATCATACTTTGAGCCTTGGTCTCTTAACAGCTCTGATTGGTTAAAGGCACGAGCAGCAAAACTTAGAAACTCCGTTGTGATATCTCCAGCCATCCCGTTCTTCATCTTCTCCTGGAAGTAGGGTTTTATCTTTTCTGGATCCATTTACTAGCGTGGGGCATATCATGAATCCATCATCGGCAAAATTATGAGTGCATTACTTGGGATTTCTTTTGATCCATTCAATGTCTGAATCCACCTTATTCATGATTTTCTCCAACCTCTCCTTCCGATTGTCAAAGTTTCACCGCCACACATACATCAGCCAGTGATCTTCTTTCTTAAATGCAAGCTTCTCCTCCCATGTGGCTTCAGGAAACTAAAGGATAGCTTCAATCCTTGGAAGGGTGGAGTCATAAGTTGCAGGGAAATTGGTGCAGAGTTTCCTTGTGCTCTCTAGAGACTGCATTAGGTCCAAGAACTTATTGGCTATCCGAACAGCCCGGCTAATTCCCATGTTTCCGACATATGAAACTTGTCAGAACCAATCCTCTGTGGTCTTCTCCAGGTTCTTTCTTCTTTCCATCTTGTTGATCTATTCCTTGGAAAATTTGAGATGCGGCCCGTGGATGTAGTAGGTAGGTCGTCTACTGAAGACCATTCCTGTATATAATCTGTTAATGCTGCAACCTGTGCCTTGAACTCATCCTTTGAGATTTTATCTTATTTTATTAGGTGCACCACTCTAGCCACTGACTCCTCAAGGTGCTTGACCTTCTGCTCTCTGGTTGTGGTCCCCAAGTCAATGGTGGAGATGATATAGCTTACCCCAGCCTGGCCAATTGTGGGCATTGCAATTTGTGCCGCTCGAGAGTCAGAAGCATCCATTGTTACTCTGGATCAGACCTTGGGCTTCTTCTCCTTCTTTGTCCTGATTTGGGCTCGAGCCAAGATGGCCTCTAACCTCACCCTTGGGTCCTTCAGCATAGGGGTTTTTCTTTCAAGTTGCTTCTCCAACCACTCGGGCACAATAGATTTCCCCTTGGGTGAATCGTGGTCACCCTCGCCCTTCTCAGTCAATGCCAAGATTTTGGTTTCCTTTTCTTTTGGGGATTCTCCTTTCTATTTGGCAGCATCCTCCTCCTCATCTGAGTCATGAATGAACACGAGGCATTTGATAGGCAGCTTGGTGGATGGTTTCTGAATGATACTTTCTTCTCTTGTTGTTTCTTCTTCCCTCTTTTCCTTAGTACCCTCAGCCTCGGGGCTTTTGACGACATGGGTTTCATCCTCAGTCAAATCCTTTAGCTGCTGTTCTTCTGGTGGTTGCCCTTCTTTATCATGGGGTGACACTTATGTTTCTACCCCAATGTCCTTTAGTTGTTATGTCATTTCCTCCTCAAGGTCATTATCAAAGGTTTGAATGATTTCGTTAGCGCCAGAGCTGTCCTCCTCATCCCTACTCTGGGAAGAGCCCATCTCCTCCTCCTCATAAACCACCCTATCGTTGGTCCAGTGTTCGTACTCTAGGTGCTCATGATACTCATCAACCTCCTCCTCAACATACTTCGAGGCCTCCTATTCTCGTTCCTCCAACTCCTTTGAGATTAGCATTGTGGCTTCCATGGCTAGTGGCCCTGTCGGTGGTTGTGAAGGTTGAGCAGTTGCAAGGACTTGCGCAAGGGCTGCCTGGAGAGTTGGATCCATTAAGATCTGGGAGAGCTCAGGGGGGAGGCTCTGCATGTGCCTTGAAAGAGCATCGGGTATAGTGGTAGTGGGAATAGGTGATGTTATTGTTGCGAGAGGTCGATGTGATTGGCG
>VDFB02174125.1:0-32778 GCA_007258455.2 Sequoia sempervirens
TTAGAAAAACGTAGTTAAGTAACTTGACATAAAAATTTGAATGGGTTATTAATATAATTTAAAAAATATGTAAGAACATAACTTGTAGCAAATTGTATGTAGTTTCTAGGCTACTAGTCTTTTTTTGGAAAAAAATTAAATCGATTTTATGAAAATTTGATATTTCAAAGTAGTAGTACTAAATTTTCAGGAAAAAGTTAAAAAACGGGTGTATGTCTGACCAACTTAAGTACAAGAATTATTTTTTTTTAAAAAACTTTCAATATATGTAGAGGACACATGCCCAGATGTGACACATTGTTTTTGTAATTTTTCGCATGTAAATAATTAGTTATGATTTTTTTATTAGAACATTTCAAAATTATTAAAACGTGTTTGTCTAACCACCATAACTTGGTCAAAAAATTATGAAATTCATTTTTTTTATTCTATAGTATGTGAAGCATAGAATGTGACGCATCTTTTAGATTCAAAAAATGTGAAATAGTTTGAAAATTATAAAAAAAATCAATTAACCTATCAATTAGGACTTTAGTCGTAATGTATGTTGAAAATAAATAATTATTATTTATTAAATTCAAAATAAGGCATATCTTATATTGGTGGAAAGCTGATTATTTTTCAATAAACCCTTTTCATTTCATCAAAGTTGGATAAAAAAAGTCATTAGCCACAAGGGCGAACATCGAAAAGCTAAGGAAATTTTGTAACCACATTTTTTTAGTTGAATTTCCAGGTTTGGCAATCCCAAACCAAATCTCAAGCCGTATCCTGAGCTTATTGATATTGTCAAAAAAATGGATATTTATTTCAAACAAATATTCGTTATTTGTATTATTTGTAATACATAATATTTAATATTTTAATATATACTAATATTCTAATATATATTATATTAGATTATATATTATATAATATATTTAATACATAGTATATATTGTATACTACATTATAATACATATAGTGAGATAGAGAGAGGGGGTGTGAGCGATAGAGGGAGGGAGAGACCTAAGAGAGAGAGAGAAAAACTTGAGGGAGAGAGAGAATGAGAAAGACCTAAGAGGGAGATGGAGAGTGAGAGACTTGAGAGAGAGAGAGAGAGAGCGAGTGAGAGAGACCTAAGAGAGAGACATAGAGAGAGAGATCTCAGAGAGACCTAAGAGAGAGAGAGTTATCTAGGTAGGGTGACCAAGGGAGAGACCTAAG
Organism: Sequoia sempervirens; assembly: GCA_007258455.2. Taxonomy (NCBI): domain Eukaryota; kingdom Viridiplantae; phylum Streptophyta; class Pinopsida; order Cupressales; family Cupressaceae; genus Sequoia; species Sequoia sempervirens. Next base: position 1,207 of record VDFB02174125.1, read on the forward strand.
AGAGAGGGGGTAGGAAGGATGGAGGGAGGGAGAGACCTAAGAGGGAAAGAGAGGTACTGAGAGAGAGTTGTCTAGATAGGGTGGGAGGTATAGAGGAAGTGAGAGACCTAAGAGAGAGAGTGGGATGGTTGGAGGGAGAGAGAAATTTGAAAGGGAGAGAGGGATTGAGAGAGAGTTGTCTAGGTAGGGTGGCAGGGATAGAGGGAGCGAGAGACTAGAGAGAGAGAGAGAGAGAGAGAGAGAGAGAGAGAGAGAGAGAGAGAGAGAGTTTGTGTGGGAGGGATAAAGAGAAAGGGGGGAGGAAGAGAGAGAGAGACATGAGAGGGAGAGAGAGGGAGGGAGAAAGAGAGAAAGACCTAAGAGGGAGATGGAGAGAGAGAGACCTAAGAGAAAGAGAGAGGGAGAGGGACTAAGAGAGAGTTATCTAGGTAGGGTGGGAGGGATAGAGGGAGAGAGAGACCCAAGAGAGAGAGAGAGTGGGAGGGAGGGATAGAGAGACCTAAGAGAGAGAGGGGTTTGGGAGAGATAGAGGGAGGGAGATGCCTAAGAGAGAGGGAGGAAGTGAGAAAGTTATCTAGTTAGGGTGGGAGGGAGAGACCTGAGAGGGAGAGAGAGGGAGTGGGGGAGACCTGAGAGAGAGGGAGTGGGATATACTTGAGAGAGAGAGAGAGAGAGGAGTGGGAGAGACCTGAGAGAGAGAGGCCTAAGATGGAGATGGAGAGTGAGAGAGACCAGAGAGAGACCAGAGAGAGAGAGACTTGAGAGGGAGAGAGAGAGACGTGAGAGAGAGAGGGGGGAGTGGGAGAGACCTGAGAGAGAGTGAGAGAGGGAGAGGGAGAGAGTTATCTAGTTAGGGTGGGAGGGAGAGACTTGAGAGAGAGAGAGAGAGGGATGACACAAACTAACTAATAAGAGGGTTTTTATATTATTAAAAAAATCATTTTTATATATTATGAACCTCCAAAGACAGAGAAGGTGACTCACAGAGCATGGAGGGAAAGGAGGAGGGAAAAGGGAAGGGGAGGGAGCAAGAGAAGGCCATTGGCATAAATCTGGGAACAAGCTACTGTCGTGTTGGGGTATGACAATAGTAGCATAACATGGCTAAGATTTTTAACAAGCATGGAAATAGAACCAATCCTATGGTTCACTTTTACTTCCTCTCAGAGACTTGTTGGTGATGTTGTCAAGCACCAGATTTCAAAAAATCTTATTAACACTGTCTTTGATGCCAAGCGACTCATTGGAAGGCGCTTCTTTGATTCTTGTGTGCAAGATGACCTGAAATTCTGGCCTTTTACCATCATCCAAGGGAAGGATGATAAGCCTCTCATCCAAGTCACTTACAAAGGAGAAACTAAGTTATTTGCGTCTGAAGAGATCTCATCAATGTTGCTCATCACTTCACATGAACCTCTAGAGACCAAGAAGGTAGCTCACTAAGCATGGAGGGAAAGGAGGAGGGAAAAGGGAAGGGGAAGGAGCAAGAGAAGGCCATTGGAATAGATCTAGGAACAAGCTACTACTATGTTGGGGTATGGAAGCCGTAGCATAACATGGTTGAGATTATTGCTAACGAGCAAGGAAACAAAACCACTCCTTCTATGGTTGCTTTTACTTCCTCCCAAAGACTTGTTGGTGATGTTGTCAAGCACCATATTTCAAACAATCATGTTAACACTATCTTTGATGCCAAGAGACTCATTGGAAGGCACTTCTTTGATTCTTGTGTTTAAGATGACCTAAATTTTTGGCCTTTTACCATCATCCAAGGGAAGGATGATAAGCCTCTCATCCAAGGACCACTTACAAAGGAGAAACTATGTTATTTGCACCTAAAGAGATCTCATCCATGCTGCTCATGAAAATGAAGACCATTTCTGAAAAATACCTTGAGTGTGAGGTGAAGAATGCGGTTATTACTATTCCTGCTTATTCTAATAATTCACAAAAGAGGGCCACAAAGGATGCTGGTAAGATTGTAGGCCTTAATGTCACATGAACAATTATTGAGCCAATGGTCACAACTATAACTTATGGCTTCCGTGATGTATTCACTAGAGAAAGAAGCATTCTCGTCTTCGGTTTGGGTGGAGGTACGTTCAATGTGTCAGTTCTTTCTATTCAAAAGGGTAATTTTACTGTCAAGGCCGTTAGAGGGGATATGCATTTGGAAGGTCAAGATTTTGATAACAAAATGCGTAATTACTGTGTTCAAAAGTTCAATACAAAATACAAGTAGGATATGAGTAGTAGTGCCAGAGCTAGGGAGGGAAAGAGTATAAGATATATAATATATAGTATAAAATATACTATGTAATATAGTATATATATATATATCATAATATATAATATATAAATATTATGATATATTAATATATAATACATTTATTATATATTAATTATACATAATATTGGTTTTATGTATTATTTGGTTTATAAAAATCTAAAGCAAACAAATATCCATTATTTATTATATAAGATTTGAAGCTTCCCCTATGCATACATATTAATATATAATATAATTTATATACTATATAATATGTATAATATATACAATATATAATATATATTATATACTATATATTAAGAATACATAATAATGGCTCTAATAAAATGGATATCCGTTATTTATTGTATAAGATTTGAAGCTTCCCCTATGCATACATATTAATATATAATATAATTTATATACTATATAATATATACTTTAATAATAATATTAATATATAATATATATATTATAGAGGGGTTTGGAAGGGATGGAGGGAGGGACAAACCTGAGAGAGAGGGGTCTGGGAGGGATAGAGGGAGGCAAGGACCAAAGAGAGAGAGAGAGTTATCTAGTTAGGGTGGGAGAGAGAGACCTGAGAGAGAGAGAGAGAGAGAGGGGGGGGGGGAGACACCTGAGAGAGAGAGACCTAAGAGGGAGAGGGAGAGAGAGAGAGAGAGAGCAATATGTTGAAATTGTCTGCTTATTTTGTCTATAATCAATCAAATGCAAATAAAATGCCTATTGTAGCTTAAAATATTTTGTGTTCCTGTGCTCTATTTCAAAGAAGGGGGATATTGGTGTGAAAATGGAAATTGGTAGTTTTGATTTCTCTTTACATATTGACAAATCAAATGTTAATTTAACAACCAATTTTCTTAAAAGAAAAGACCCAAAGTAAGGATTGATTGACAGATTGTAATATAATATGCCAAGAGCTATATTAATTATATTACATCAAAAGCTGAATTTTATAATTTGTAGAACCAGTTGGACTTCCATGCCCACATATACTCAAGTCATATCAGTACTAGTTGTAAGTGTAATAGAAAACAAGTGCATGTCCTACACTGACAATATACCATTGTGCCTTAGAAATCAAAATTTAGATTATTGGGCATGAAAAATCTTGGAAGCCCTTGCAACAAAAGGAAATGCTCGTCCTCTTTAAAGAGCTGCATGTTTTTTTGCTGGAGAAAGTCATTTACAACTTCACTGTCAAATTCTAAAAATGCACCCCATCTTCAAAATCTCACATAACCCTACAACAAGGTCTAGATGTTCTGATAATATCCCCTTTGAAAGCACCTCTGCAAATTTAGTTGCCAGTGACAATCTCACCTTTGGATTACATGTCGATTAGATATCTCACCTTAAAATCCTCTTGTTATGCTTTTCCCAACACACAAAGGAAGTTCTAGCTGCAATTATATTCTTTGGATTTCCATCCTCGGTTTTAAGTGTCAGAATATATGAAATTGTCATGGTCTCTGTGATTTCATAAGCATATGACCCTAAAAGAGTTTTAACTATTTCATGTCATTTATCTACTAATATATTGAAGGATGGATATGCGAGGTGAGCAAGAACAATTCTGTATAGTCCTCTGAAAAATCCCTCCCCTCTTTCTAGCTTACACAAAAAAATTAATAATCATTTTAATGCAAAAAAAACTATTCAAAAACCTATTTTTGACTAAAATTCTTAAAAAATAATGCAAGACTAAAATAGAATTGAAAAAAATATTAAAATTCATACATACCTATGACTTGTGGGTGATTTGAGCCAAAAAAAAGCAAGGGAAAGCAAATATTTGAGTTGTTGTGTTGCTCCAAGGTGCGTAGCAGGAAAAATCACGGTGAAAATGACTCTCAGGTTTTCCTTTTTTTGACTTAATGCATAGGAAACGAATATCCATTTAGTTTAAGATTTTTTTTATTTGGTCGGGTCTGGCTATGATTGATTTTTGTTATATATAAATAAGATTATGATGGAAAATCAACAATTATGTATTAACCAAAAAAACTATAAATAAAATTGTATTGAAAAATCAACCGTCATGATGATTTACAGAGTAGTCCTTTCAATCTCAACCATTTATCTATATATTTGCCCAAATGTTCCTCAATATAGAAACACCAATCAACATTATTAAGAAGAGAGGGTTTCAGGGCCCTTCTAAATGTGTTCTTCCTCATAATGAGGAAGATTCCATTGCCTTTTTAAAGCGTCCCTTTGATTTAGATAGTTGGCTGCATTGGTGGAAAATTTGGAGCCATCCTATTCTTCATGTTTCTTCTATGCTTGAGTTTTGGGCTAGTATTGTTCACCCATCCTCCATGGCTACTATCATCAAGGTTTCCTGGGAGCATGGCCTAATTGTTCATCTTTGGCAGACATGGCTAGAACACAACCAAAGGATATTCCAAGGCCTTTGCTCACAAATCTAGAAACAAATTTTGGAAGCTTGGAGAGAAACCATAACTACCAAATGTATTTTAGTGAGTCGTTGCCACCCTCTAAACAACATAAATTTAAGATGGATTTTGATCACAATAGCTCTTCTGCAAGTTTCACTAGTTTTTGGCTAATGTTGGATCTCTCGAGGCCAATCCCCTACTCTATTCATGTCTCTCCCTTTGTAGGCTCATGGCTTCAATATGTGGATTTCAAAGGGCTCCTTATTAAGTGCTTTCATTGTAGTCACATGGGCCATCACAATTCAAATTGCTCTAAGTGAAAGATGTCTAAGGGTCAAACCTTCAGTGAGCTTCTAACATAGAAAAGTTGGATGATGCTTTCATTCAGAGGAATCATAGGGTATTTCATGGCTTTGCCAGTTTGTCAGTCTCTACTCCTCTCAAGCCCCAGAGGATCATCATAGCATCCGAAGGATCCTATAGGAGGCTCTATGGCTCAAGCTGCAATAGAGAGGCATTCCAAACTTTGGTTCAGGGGTTGTTAGGGGTGGGTGGAGGTACAGGTTCACTTTGTGTTCACCCTCTAGAAAAACCAAAGAAGCATATAGGCATAAAATCAGGTGTAGAAAGGCTTCATATGGAATCCCAAGAGGCATTAGGTGATCAGTCTTAGTGGATAACAGAGGGCCTCCTCTCTTGGTGCAATAGGAGGCTAGTAAACACTTAGGCCTAAGCCTCCCCGAGTTAGCTAGGTGCTTTATTCTAGCATTGGAAGTAGTTCTTTTTCTTGGGGATTTATGGATTATTGGGTTGACATCTTGGTAAGCCAAGTTCTATGTTCTAGTTAGCATGTTTTGGTCTACTCAAGTGCTTGCTTTTGTAGTCAATTGATTCTTACTTGTATGTTTACTTTTATGTATGGGAGAGGGCCCCAAAAGTGAAGCATGCATGATCAACCGCATAAGTCAAACTCCAATTCAACTGCCACAATCAATAGTTTATAGTGTTTTCTTTTTATGCATAATAAAACTGCTTGTGCAGTTACAGAAATTGTAGTGTTTCAATTTTGATTTAGTTTGCTTTTTTAAGACAGTGTAGTTAAAAACTTAAAACTATATTTTTGCATGCTCGAACCATGCACACATTTGTATGTGTAATCTCTTCTAGTTTTAGCTTTTGTACCTACCGGTACTTTTCTTGTTTTTTCCTATATGTATGTCGTTTCAAGAGTATTTTTAATACAGTTGAATAATACAGAAATTGTTTCATCTTGCTATTCATAGCAGATTTACTATTCATTTATTCATTCATAAATGTGATGATTTATTATCTAAGTTAATCAGTATAGTATGAGAGTTGTGTTTTAAGTTTTCAATCTTCATTTGGTATAAGAGCAGGTTGCAACTTTATTTTTTGCAGGCAGCTACAGGTTAACAGTTTTCTCCAAGAATTATTAGAATGGAAAATGGTGGCAATTTTCCATTCAACTTTTGTTGTTTACTGGAGACAACTATGACCATTGGACTATAAAGATGAAGACCCTACTATTATCCCAAGATCTCTAGGAATTAGTAGAAGGAGGATACACAAAACCTGTAGATCAGAATGTGTTAAATGCTTTAACAACAAATCAACGAACTTAGTTGAAAGAAGACAAAGAGAAGGAAAATCAAGCTCTATTTGCCATCCAATTTGATTGGATATGTCAATTTTTTCCTGTATAGTTGGTATGACAAAGTCAAAGGATGCATGGGAGGCTCTACAAACTGCATACCAAGGATCTGACAAAATAAGATTGGTAAGACTTCAAACCTTTCAAAGAGACTTTGAAAATATAAGGATGAAAGAAGTTGAGTCTATTCAAAAGTTTATTACTAGGGCTCAAAGTATTGTGAATCGTCTTAAAACTCAAGCGAAAAGTGTTATAGAGAAAAAAATTGTAGAATTTTTTTTGAGAACCTTTCCTCCAAAGTTTGATCTAGTGGTGATAGTCATTGAAGAGAGTAAAGATCTAACCTCATTCAAAGTTGCAGAGTTGATAGGTTCTTTGCAATATCATGAAGAGCGTATGCAACAATCTAAAGAGAACCTAGTGCAAGCCTCCTAGTCTACTGTAAGAATTGAAGAAAAATCTAGAATCCCTTATTCTCAATCATATAAATCTCAAGGAGAGCCTTCTACACCTAGAGGACGGGGTAGAGGAAGAGGAAGAGGAATAAGTTCTATGGATTGTAGAAGCATCCAATGCCAATATTGTGAAAGGTATGGGCACTACGAATATGAATGTAGAAAGAAAAAATCTGATTTGAATAAGTCAAGAGCCAATTATACTAAAGAATCTTTTGAAGATGCAAAGCAGTCCACATTCTTCACACGCAATTTGGAAAAAGAACCTCAGAAGGATGTGTGGTTCCTAGATAGCGGTTGCTCCAATCATATGACAAGTAAATCTAATCTCTTTGTCAAATTAGATGAATCTGTGAGAAGTCAATTAAATTTTGGTGATGATAAAGAGGTTGATGTAATGGGAAAAGGAACCCTTGCAGTGAAAACTAAGCAAGGAGAAACTACTTTTATTCATGACACTTTACATGTGCCCAAATTACAACAAAATCTTTTAAGTATTGGGTAGCTTGTAGAAAATAATTATAAGGTTGTGTTTGAGGATATCTGTTGCAAAATATGTGATAAATCAGCTAACCATCATCTTGTAGCAAAGGCTTGTATGACAAAGAATAAATTGTTTCCTCTCACATTGGCGTCCACTAAGATGCATGCCCTCAAGGCAACCACAAATGATTCATGGTTATAGTACCAACGGTATGGTCATTTGAATTTTCAAGGATTAAGTTTGCTTCATAAGAAAGACATGGTGAGAGGACTTCTTGCAATTCAGACAAAAGAAGAAGTGTGTTCAAGGTGTGCACTTGGTAAGTAGCATCGAGACATTTTTTCAGTGAACAAATCATGGAGGGAAAAATCTCCTCTAGAGCTTGTGCATTCTGACATTTGTGGTGACATGCAAGAGGAATCTTTGGGTAAGAATATTTATTTTTTGACATTTATTGATGATTTCTCGTGCCACACATGGGTTTATTTTCTTAAGCAGAAATCTGAGGCACTTGAATACTTCAAGCACTTTAAGGCTATGGCAAAAAATCAAAGTGAGGGTATTCTCTCAAAATACTCAAAGTTCAGATAGTGGGGGAGAATTCACTTCCAAAGAGTTTGTTGTTTTTTCTAACATACATGGTATCTAGAGACAACTCATGACAACTTATACCCCCTAGCAAAATGGTATTGCAGATGGCACAAAGTATGTTGCAGTCCAAAAACCTTCCTAATTGCTATTGGGGAGTTGCAGCAGAAACCACCGTATATATTTTGAATCGAAGCCCAACAAAATTGCTTTAGAATATCACTCCAAAGGAAGCCTAGAGTGGACACAAGCCCTCAGTAGCTCACTTTCATGTATTTGGTTGCCCTGCATATGTTCATGTTTTAGTTCAGAAGCCGAAGAAGTTGGATGCAAAATCCCAACTTTGTATCTTTGTGGGTTATTCTGATTCCACAAAAGGATATAAATTCTATAACCTTAACACAAAGAAATGGATTATTATTCAGGATGTGGTTTTTGATGAAGGGGGGGGTATGGTAATGGAAAAAAGGAGATCAACAAACTACACCACTAATCATGGGTTTTGAAGATGATCAAGTTCCTCCTCTCCCCACAAGCTCAAGTGGAAGTTCGAGCCCAAGTTCACCAAGTTCTCCAAGTTCCTCTTCAGGTGAGTTCTAGTCCACAATCAAGTCCAAGCTCTTCACAAAAGGTATGAAGTATAAATGAAATTTATCAAAGGAGTTCTTTAATGTGAATCCGATTGCTAATTTTGCTTTGTTTAGTACCATTCAAGTTGAACCTTTTGTGTATGAAGAAGCCATGACAGAACAAGTGTGGATTGATGCTATGACTAAAGAGATGCATGCAATTGATAAAAACAATGCATGGGAATTAGCGTAACTTCCCAAACAAATAGGTGATTGGTGTCAAATGGATTTATAAGGTGAAATACCATGCTGGTGGTTTTGTGAATAGACACAAGGGAAGATTAGTTGCCAAGGGATTTGCACAAACACCTGGAGTAGATTATTTAGAGACTTTCGCTCTAGTTGCAAGATTTGATACAATCAAGATTATATTGGCTATTGTTGCACAACACAAGTGGCTAGTCTATCAGATGGATGTAAAATCAGCCTTCCTAAATGGTTATATTGATGAGGAAGTCTATGTGGAACAGCCTATTGGTTATGAAATTCTAGGAAAAGAACATTTGATTTACAAGTTAAAAAAATCTCTCTATGGGTTGAAGCAAGCACTTCGTGCTTGGTGTGCAAGGATTGACAGTTATTTCTTGAAAAAAGAATTCATTTGAAGTCCCTCAAAGCCAACCCTCTATATCTAGCATCTTGGTAATGATATTCTCATTGTTTTCCTTTATGTTGATGATCTCATTTATACAGGTAATAACCCATCTCTCATGGAGAAATTTCAAGCAAAAATGAAACAAGAATTTGAGATGTCAGGGACTCATGCATTATTTTCTTGGAGTGGAGGTGCAACAACAATCTGAAGGTATATCCATTTCTCAATCCAAATAAGTGGCTAATCTATTGAAGCAAATTAGAATGATGTCATGCATTACAGTTGCAACTCTTTTAGCCCTTGGTGAAAAATTAACCAAGGAAGATGCAAGTTCCAAAGTGGATGCTACTTCATATAGAAGTTTGGTTGGGAGCCTCATGTACCTAACAACAACAAGACTTGATATTATGTATCAGTTCATGAAGGATCCACATGAGTATCATTGGCATGCTGCAAAAATAATTTTAAGGTATGCGAGTGGTACACACAATTTTGGCATTCATTATTCTCCCACACATAAGTTTGAGCTAGTTGGTTACACGAATTTTGATTGGGCTGGTTGAGTGGATGATAGAAAATCAACATCTAGTTATATTTGCTCACTTGGTTCTAGAGTTGTCTCATGGAGTAGTAATTAGCAGACAACCGTGGCTCTTGCTTCCACAAAAGCAGAGTATATTGCAGCAACACCAACTAGTTGTCAAGCCATATGGATTTGACGGATTTTGGAAGATTTGCAATTGATTCAGGAACATCCAACCACTATTTACTGTGATAACAGCAGTACCATTGCAATGACCAAAAATTCAGTGTTTCATGCTAAATCAAAGCACATTAAGATTCGACATCATCGGAAAATTAGTTCAAGATGGAACAGTGGAATTACAATTTTGCCCAAGTTGCTGATATTTTTACCAAAGCCCTATGTACAGCCAGTTTTGTTGCTTTAAGGAATCAGCTGGGCGTCATCCCCGTTGCTCATGCAAGGGGAGATTGAAGCATGCATGATCAACTGCAAAAGTCAAACTCCACTTCAACCGCCACAATCTAACAGTTTATAGTTTTTTTTTTTTTTTTAAATGCATAATAAAACTGCTTGTGCAATTACGAAAGCGTAGTGTTTCAGTTTTTATTTAGTTTTCTTTTTTAAAACAGTGCAGTTAAAATTTTTCCTATGTGTATGCCGTTTCAAGATTATATTTTAATATAGTTGAATAACACAGAAATTGTTTCAGCTTGCTGTTCGTAGCAGATTTACTGTTCATTTATTCATTCAGAAATGTGATGATTTATTATCTGAGTTAATCAGTATAGTATGAGAGCTGTGTTTTAAGTTTTCAATCTTCAAAAAGAACCCCTGAACTATTTAATGTAAAAAAACATCAATAAGGGTTAGTACCTGCGAGTCTGCAGCATTGCTCTGAGAAAATTACAATAGGGAAAAAGGGAAGTAGCAATATTCAGAGAAAATTCCTCAGTTTTGTAATGTAAAGAAATATTAGTCGAGCCAATCTGTAGAGTAGAAGAAAAATATGTTCATGATAGAGCAAACACAAAATAGTGGATAGAGAACATGATGTTTACAATTTATGACCTTGAGCTTAGGTGGTTCACAAACTTGGTCAAAGGATTGAAACCCAGCGAGGTAGAATATGAATGATATATGCAGTGATTGGAAAGAAATCTCCTTCTGGGATTCCACAAGGAAAGTCTCCTACAATAAAGATGTCTGGCTAGGCCATTACCTAAACAACCACCTACAATAACATGTGATAGCAAAATAGATCACAGACAAACTTCTTACAGGAAAAGGCACTAGTAGTCTAGGAAACTTGATGGCAGAAATTGAAAACATTAAGATATAACAGAACTCGTGGGTACAGCAAAGGTGCACTGACCAATTGTTCTGATTTCATACCAAATTCTTTGATTTCGATTAGATTTTTTAAAGAATGTACCTGATTGACAGCTGGAGAAATGTTGGCATAGCTTAACAAATCGCCTATCTTCTTACAGGAGAAATTGCTCACCCCAATAGATATAGATAGCCCCAACTTTGGGCATTTCTCCATTCCCCTCCATATAGATTCTATATCTAATGGCAAAAAGTCCTCCTCCTTAGGGAATGGATGTGAAGCCCCCTTTCTCAAGTTTATAGGCCAGTGAATGAGATACAGATCCAAATACTCTAGCTGCAAATTCCTGCAGAACAGCCACTCCAGAAGACAAATGAATCTAATGAATACCCTTTAAGAAAAGAGAGACAAGGAATAATGGGTCCAAAGTTCAAGGGCATACTTTAAGCTTGTCTTCAAAGCAGAAACAGGATCATCATGGTCAGCAGCGTATAGTTTGCTGGTGACAAAGATTTCATCCCTCTTTACAATCCCACTTCGAAAAGCCTCATTTAGAGCTTCTCCTAGGGCTGGCTCTGTGCCATAAATACTGGCAGTGTCAAAATGCCTATACCCAACCTGCGCACCCAACTTATTATTCTTGTGATCCAACAAAATTGCCCTTCTAATAATTCTCCTGGCATTTTATAATGTTGAAAACAAAAATGATGATAAGAATCTACCTGTAGAGCTGTAGCGACAGCTTGTTTCATCTGAATTATATTCTGAGGTGAAGCAGCGGTACCAAACCCAATCCGTGGTATTGCCATTCCTGAATTGAGTTGTGAAACTCTCCCTATAATCTCCATACTCTATCTACTGCTTCTCCAAACGGGGAGATTTCAAATAGTCTAAGCACGGGTTCTCGTCGGGAGCTACGGGACCAATTTAACCTTTCCAGGCGGCGCCGTCGAAATGAGAAATAAAACAAACCAATTGTTCGCTCAGAACTTGGAGAGACCCGTCTTTTTAAAGCAAAAAGAAGTTCAGTAAAACAGAGTCTTTTCTAACAGCAGAATAAATTTTATAATGAAGAGCTGGTTCTGATGCGTTTATGACATTTCAAAGAGGCTAAGGACGGATTCTCGCTGGTTCTGAAGCGGGAGATTCTAAAGATTTCGATAAGTGAGATGAGCATCCTAATTTGCCAAATCATTCTCACTATTGGCGAATAGTTGTGTTGCCAACTTTGGAATAAAGACAAGAATAAAGCGAAAAATTGGTACTGTTCTTTACTTTTTGCTTTCACTATGAACAGTGCTATTCTGCATTATTGCACATGGGTGGGAAACATGATCTTATCTTATAAAAATTCTGATTTGATAGGAAAATCATTAACAAGATTTTTCTGTGAAATTTCTGGAAAAAAGACTCGTATTTATAAAATGCTTTGTACTGTTCAAAAGAATTATTGTGGGACGCGCCAAATCTATTCGCCAACAACAGGTATATTGAAATCGTTGTCCCGCCTAGATTTCCCGCTGTTAATCGAAATCAACAGCATTTGGTAGAAAATCAGTCGCTTCACTTTTCTCCCTCAGCGATCTCCATTTTCAATAAACGCAGCATCAACCAGCATAAGCCAATATGAAAGCTTCATCATGAAGATTGGATGTTAAACAGATAATACGGCAGGCGACTTCATCGGAAACTATCACGCAACCTAAGTAATTTATTCACTGTGCTTATACGCCCCTCTCTGTGTCTCCATAATCTGGAGATCTCCAGATTTCCTCAGTCGATAATGTTCCAGTCAATTATTCCAAAAAGGCTCTTCTCCCATGAAACGAATTTCAAAACTGTAACATTGCTTATAATTTTTATTTTATTTTTCCGTAGCATCCTTTTTCAATATATATATACTGTAAGCTGTCTGTAGACCCAAAAACAGATTGCCTGGTATTCGTGGACTATAAAATAATAATAATAATAATAATTATTATAATATGTATAAATGATATATAATATAATATTAAATTCATATTATACTATATAAAAATTATAATAAATATTCACATTATATTTCAATCGACATCAAATCGTGATCATAGTATATCATAGTAGTTTTAATGTGGGATTAAAAAGTACTTTAAAATTAGGAAACAAGTTGTCAATTTTATAAATGTATGTGTTTCACACTTGTTTCATAGTGTTTATGTGGTTTTCACAACTACTTTGACTTTCAAAAGGAGTTTTGAAACTACTCTTTATGTTTGACAAAGAAAAAAAATCATAATAAAATTTGTTGACATCTTAATGTCCTTTCGCAACCAATCAGAATATTGAAAATTAATAAAAAATAATAATATTACATTAACATAGTTGATCAAAAAATAACTACAGTACTATCAAATAATTACGATCTTTAAAAAGAGTTTCAAATTTGAATAATTTTGTGAAACTAGTATAATAAGTACTTCTTTATATGCCTTATGTAGATGTCTTCAAAAAATATGTTGTCTTTCAAAACACATTAAGTTTCAAAATAAACCATGTTTTTTAACAGCCAATTCACAATCTAACCAGTTACTCATATGTTTTTAAACTATGTATATCAAGATTTGCATTTCAAATAGCAACAACACCATTATTCTTGTTATTGGGTAGATTGGCTATACTTTTTCATAGTAGAGGTTATAAAACACATTGAGTTTTGTGTATCATGTGAAGTGTAGGTTACAAATCACAATGTATTTTGAAACTTGTAATTAGTTGAATACCCAAACACACTATCATGAAATGATGTTTTTTTATTTGAAATTATTTTTTTATTCAAGCCCCAATAATAACTAGTATTTTTTAAGGCTTAAACTAATATATTTTTATGAGAGCCACAACTTGGGAATATAGTGCCATTTTCTTACAAATAAATAGGTATTAGAAACCCGTGTAAATGTACAAACATGTGTCACATTCTTAATTAACTAAATAGTTCCTATCAAACTATTTTTGGCTAGAAGCTACTCAGTCAAAGGATTCTTGGCTAAAACCAAGTGTCGACGACATAGAATCTATGTGGCATAGGGTTATCGGTCAAAATAGTTTCGACTGAAAGCATTATGACCGCCTACCTTTCAACCAAAATTTGCAAATACTTTTTAAAAAAAAATGGGCTCAACCATTTTGATCAAAACCCTATTGAAGTAACTGTATTCACACAAAAACCTTGTCGAGTTGAGGAGATTTGAGCAAAATCCAAGTGAAAAATTCAACCACAAGAACCTAAAAGTAGGGTTTCAAAAAATCCTTTTTTCTCACTTATTTACCTTTCAAAAATTACATTATAGTTGTTTAAAAAATCTAAAATGCACTTGTAGGGTTTCAAAAATGCACTTGTAGTGGTTTTATTCCTTGGATCTTGGCTCTATCCATACTCTCAATCAACTAATGGAAACTTTCCTTCACCACTTATAGGAAACCACATTAAACTTGGATGAAAGACATGAAAATTCACCTTGAGAGGCTATCAACTAATAAGAACAAATCTGACATGCATATGCATTTGATTAGAAGGTAAACTAAGTAGCCAAAATCTAATTCAAAAGCCCCCAAAAAAATAATATTCTACTCACAAAATTTAATCTCAACATAACCTATACCATGTCTTCCTCTTAAAACTTTGAAAATAAAACCTATGAATATAATGCTTCCCCTTACTATTATATAGAGATCCCTTTACATAAAACATTTTCAATGCCACTTTACATCATAAAATTCATATGTGGAAAATAGAATACATTTTATCTTATTTTGACACCAGGTTCCTTTTTTTTGGGAGAGTTTTATTGCAAAACCATAGAGATAATCCATTTTCACTAAAATGAAACACCATCTCCATAAGGATGAAGTGCAAAATCTCTTTATTAACATAATACTACATCTCATCCAAGACAACATGCATTTAAACATTTATATTTTATCATATACACCCTCTTCTCTCTATAGATTGATAATATCCAAGCCAATTTTAGTGGGATTTGTTGTTAGCCATAATGAGTGATAAGAACAATTGGAAGTATTTGTGGCTCTTATGTGTCTTGTTTATGATTAAAAAAAAAGAGAGATAAATGAGTTTGGCCAGCTCTCATTTTTTAGAATACTATAAATTTATTGCAAGAAAGAGAGGTCATTCAATTAGTTTTCTCTCTTTCTGTAGACAATAGCATCTACTTCACCTTGGAACAAAACTCATGCATCCAATATATGAAGGTTGAAAAAAACAATGCACAAAAAGACATTGGAATGATCTTGAATGGTTATCAACAAAACTTTACCAACCATTCAAAAGGAAAGTTTTTTTACCATAAGCTTAAAATTTCATTTTTTGTGTGATACAAGATTCCTAAATTTTTATATTTTACAACAAAATTACATATATATATATATATATATATATATATATATATATATATATATATATATATATATATATATATATATGTCATGCCATATAATCTAGTCTCATGACCTATCTTATCTATCAAATCACACATTTTAAGCCACATATATATCTTTTCAAAAGTAGTCCTTTGTGTATTATGTAGACATTGAATTTGACTTAAGTATTTCTTTTGTAGCTAAGGTAAGGATAAATATAAAATAGCACTTTGGGTCATGGAGAGGTTTCACAGAGCTCCCAATGGTTAGTTTTTGAATTCAAATGGTTAGCATCCGAGATCGTACATTGTGTTGGGTTCAGTGAAGCCAAAATTAGCAAGTTTCTCTCACAAATTTGAAACAGTTGCCTTGTAATGATTTCTAATTAGCATGTGTTCACTAATTTAGAAGTTGTCTATTTTGATGGATTTTTCCAATTATTGGAGTTGAGACTGTTTTATAAATACAGTTGCTGGTTGAATATGTAATCAATTGAGAATTAATAAAAGAGATAATCCCTAAAAGTGGACATAGCCATCTTTGGGCGAACCAATATAAATATCGTGTTCTTGTTCTTTGTTATTTTAATCTTTTAATTTCTACAATTTCTTTTCATTTTCTTTTGCAATTATAATCAACAATTGGTATTAGAGCTCGGTGGAGAAATTTGGTGTTGGAAATCGGCGAGGAATTTCTAGAGCCATGGAAGATGCAGAAAAATGGAAGATTGAAAAATTTGCAGGTCAAAATTTTGGTTTGTGGAAGGTGTGGATGGTGTTGTTGCTCATCAAGCAAGATCTCTCAAATGCATTGGTTGGAAAATCCAAAGGGAAAGGTTCTTTATTAGATGAAGATTGGGAGAAACTGGACAAAAAGGCAAGAGCTACAATTTTCCTTTTGTTGTCTAGCAATGTTTTATTTAATGTCTCAGTTGAGAAGACAGCACAAGATCTAT
The DNA here is from genome assembly GCA_007258455.2 of Sequoia sempervirens. Taxonomy (NCBI): domain Eukaryota; kingdom Viridiplantae; phylum Streptophyta; class Pinopsida; order Cupressales; family Cupressaceae; genus Sequoia; species Sequoia sempervirens. Next base: position 17,549 of record VDFB02174125.1, read on the forward strand.
GGGAGAAAATCTCTTCAATGTATGAGATGGCATCGACTTCAAATAAGGTATTCATTATGAAAAAGTTGTATAATTTTAAAATGCGAGGAGGGATTATGTCTAATCATTTAAATGAATTTAATACATTAGTCACCCAATTGATTTATGTGGGCAATAATTTGGATGTTGAGATCAAAACAATTTTATTAATGTGTTCTTTACTGAATAGCTAGGAAGGTGTGGTGATGGTAGTGAGCACTTCGGTGGTTGCCAAAAGAAAATTGAAATTTGATGATGTTGCAGCCACTCTTCTGAGTGAAGACATGTAGAGAAAAAATTAGGAACCCTCATTTGGTGAGGCATTAACCGCTGTAAGTACTGGTAATAGAGGTAGAAGTAAAGAAAGAGGCAAAAATAATAATAGATGAAAGTCAAAATCTGCAAATAGATCGTAGTCCAGAGGAAGGACTGGTGCTTGTTGGTTTTGTGGCAAACTGAGCCACACAAGAAAAATTGTTGGAATTATAAAAAGGCACAGGACAAAGTCAGTAACAATGAAGCAAACACTGTAACTGAAAAAGATGATGGTGTCTTGGTCTTGGTTGTTGGAGACATGACAACAGACTCATGGGTACTTGATTCCGAGGCTTCTTTCCATGCTACTTCATGCTAGCAAGCTTTTACAAATTTCAAAGAAGGTACATTTGGTAAGGTTTTTCTTGGTGACAATAAGGAATGCGAAATCGTTGGTAAGGGTGATATAATTTTGAATTTGAAAAATGGAAATCAATGGATTTTAAAGGATGTGAGACATGTTCCTTTGTTGAAACAAAATTTAATTTCTATAAGTCAACTTATTGCTTTTAGGTGTAATGTTAAATTTTCTTTAGACAATTGGAAAGTAACCAAGGGAGTTTTAGTGCTTGCAAAGGGAAAGAAGTTGGGTAATCTTTACATTTTAAAATGCCATGGTGAAGTGGGAGCTGCCATGACAGTTATGGACAACAATTTTGAGATTTGACATAAGAGGCTCGGGCACATGAGCAAGAAAGGGCTTGAAGTAATGCTTCAACAAGATCAACGTCTTAGCTTAAAATTGGTGGATTTGGAGTTATGTGAGCTTTACCTTTATGGCAAATAGAGCTAGGCTAGCTTCTTGAGAACATGCCATGATCAGAAAACCACTCCTTTGAAACTTGTGCACTCAGACATTTTTGGTCCCACTAAGGTAACTTCTTTTAGAGGTGCAGATTACTTTGTTACTTTCCTTGATGATTACACTAAAAAAGTTTGGATTTACATGTTAAATAAAAAAATAGAAGTTTTTTCAAAATTTAAAACTTCTAAGGCTCTTGTTGAAAACCAAATAGGGCATAAAATTAAATGTCTTAAAAATGATAATGGGGGAGAGTTTTTCTCCTCGGAGTTTGACATTTTTTATGCAAACAATGACATGGGTGATCCCACAATAGTGGTTTACAATTTTTGGTCAAATTGGACACTCAAATTACTATTTTTAACTAAATCTTCACATTCAAGCACTTATAGCAGTTAAACCATGAGGAATTTGAAGATGATACAAACTAGAGTTTTGTCACATTTTGTCTGTAGATTCTAAAAATATTTTTTTCAAAATTTTTGGAATAAGATTGCACTTCTTTTTCCATCTCCCATGAAAACTGGTTTTTTTTAGAAAACAACATTTTTAAAAAGTGACACATACCATATAACACAACTTTTTTTCCATGAAGGATACAATTCTAGTTATTTCGAATTTAGATTTGTAACTCCGATATCTATTGCTTCCACTTGGTTAGATAGTTTTTTATTGAATATTTTTTCCTTAATCAACTTTTGAAGTCAAACCAATTACAATTTAGACATAGCGTGACCGTATAATGCATAAATTTTACTGTATGTATCAATTTTTTTTTGTTGGATCAAGGACTCCCATATCTGGTGCACTCATATTTTTCAATTTGTTTTTTATAATCTTCTATTTTTCCACATGTGTAGAACATAGAGTTTCATTTTCGGTGGAAAACCTATATTTAATAAAACTTAAAAAATAAATAGATAATAAAATCAAAACATATTAAAATTATATTCATTGGATAACTCATTCTAAGGGCTACCTGATACCAGTTGGGTTTGTGAAGTCTCCTCCATTTTCATTATCAAATCGAGCTTCAAATTGCAAAATTCTGAACAATTTTGGTGCCTAAGAGGGTGGAGGTGAAAATAAGGGGGTTCGGTGAAACAAAAAAAATATGTTCAGTCAAATAAGGGTTCGAACAAACTATGGTTCGTTTGAACCACCTTCAAATATAATTAAAATATAGATTTTGGGGGAGTTTAGTCGAACCTACTTAACAGGTTCAATCGAACCCCCTGACATGAATCTATTTTACTATATTTGTTTTTTATTTTCCCCATTTTTTAATACTTGTATTTAATAATATTTAATATTAATATAAATCTAAATTATATTCTTTTTAAATTATAATATATAATATACTTATTATTACAATATATTATAATAATTATATATTATTATTATTATAATATATAATTAAATTATTATAGTATTAAAAGTATATAATTAAAAAGTATATAATTGAAAACTATATATATTAGAAACTACTGAAAAGCATTTTGGGATGAGTTTTGGATTGGGTAGTTTACTTGGGTTTGCTATAGGCTTTTCAAAGAGTGCCCTCACCTGGATGAGAAGCAAAGGCAGCTTCTAAGTAAGCAATTGGGGCTTGCACCATACCAGATTAAGTTTTGGTTCCAGAATCGGTGAACCTAGATGAAAGTATGTCCAGGGATTAAGAAAATGACCAAAAAATTGTAGTAATCTTGCAAAATTGATGAACTTTAGGGTTTCATGCTTTATTTCTTAATTTTTTCTAATCATGGCTTTTTAAATCTTGGATTTTTAGGATCAACATGTGTGTTGACCATGAAAACACTCTCCTTGGCCAAGATCTAATGAGAAGCTTTGCTTGGAGAAAATGGCAATTAAAGAAGCCATGAGAAATCCCATATGCACCAACTACGCGAAGGACCTACTGTTATTGCATAAGTCAGTCTTGAAGAGCAGCAACTGCGTATTGAGAATATTCGGTTGAAAGATGAGGTCCGTTTGCATAGCCTAACTAATTTGATGATGCATATTCCATATTTTTGTATTCTCAAATGCAAACTGTGGTTAAAAGGATTGAGTCACTCCTTTTTTAGTTGTGGGTGGGTGCACGAAGTTGGTCGCACTTTTGTGGCCAAATGGGAAAAAAATGGGGAAACACATAATGCGCTTGCGTTATAACGCGAGCACGTTATGTGCTTTTAAAAGAAAAAAAAAGTGAAATGTGTATCATTTTCTTTTCACTGTTTCTCAGCTCTGCCCACGGCCAAAAACCTTCATTTTCACGCTCGCGTTCTAGGAGGAAGGACTTCTACAAATTTCATCAAGAATAGTTGGATTTTGTCTGCAAATATGGTGCCACGACGACGAAGAGATGCAGGAGGTAATTATTGTTTATTATTTGTTTTGAATTTGTTAGTTTGAAATTGATTTTGTTTGTTTTCTAGGTTAGATTTGATTGTTTTTTTTTAAAAATCTATAGGAAATCCTGCAAATCCTCAACAAAAAGAGGAGGTAAATCCTCAATAGCAAAATCCTCAACAAAATCAACCTCAACAACAAAATCAACCTCCCCCACCATTCTCTTAATTCCCTCCTGGCACTCAAGAAAATTTGAGGAGTGAAATTGAGGACAATAGAAAACAACTTGAAGATCTTATCAGTAGGTTGAGTGATTCAAATGCTTCAACCACAGAAAGAATGCTTCTAGCAAATTCATTGAAAGACATGTTAAAAAATGAGATGCAATCACCCAACAAATATCTGGATGGAAAGATAGGAGGTAGATAGCTAGGGCATATTATGCAGACAAATTATCATATAAACAAGTAAAAGATTTAAAAATTACTAAAGGTGATTTGTGCTCTCTATTCACTGACCCTAAAACAAATCAAAATCTTACCCTCAATGCAAAGAGGTTTCCTATTCATTGGTGCCACCACCAAGAGATTAAGAATTGTTTTTATGAAAGATGGTATATGGTCTTTAATTACCCACCGTGCAATAACTGTGAAGTCCCTCAATATTTTCTTAGGAAACTATATAGTGAGTTTGTATTGAACCAAATCCCAAATTATTTTGATATGAGGGAGTTCCAGGGGAGAGGTGGGGGGTCAGCTTAGGATAGGCCCAGTGCACAGTCGGATCCTACGCGGCAAGGGAGACGACCTCTCGCTAGGCCACCTCGTGAGTAGATTGTGATGCCTGCCGTTGCGAAAGAGAGTGCCGACATAGAGACATTGCAGGCGACCGCAACTTTGACCCAGAGTGTCATCCATCACACTAGCCCTATTGTACAACGCCATCTAGGGGAGTCTTCAGGTGGTCGCCTTCGAACCCATGTGTGTCAATCTTGCAGGGCAACTTGTTTGTATGACCCTACCGACACTCAAGAGGGTGCTATGCAGGATCCATATGCTACTACGCAGCCTGATCCATATGCATCTACAGGGATGGAGAGGACGGCTAACATTTTGCATGATGCATATGGCATTGACACTTAGGTAAAATTCAGCATGTTCATTGAATTTAATTTATTAAATTTCAATTATGAAATGCAAGATTAACTAATTTAGTTTTATTATTTTAATAAAATTGCAGGGTCACAGTGTAGAGACTGGATACACCAATCATTCACCTACTTATTTTTGCAGTACACCTATTGGTGGAGTATGTAAAGTTAGTAAACAATTATAAATTTATTATATGTGTTAATAGCATTGTTTTACAAATGGTATTTTAATATGTGATTTTGGATGTTGAACAGGGTACTGTTGGAGGTTTCAAGGAAATACCTCCGAGTGCCAGTAGATTTGATCAAATGTTCACGGAGGTAATATAAAATTTAAAGAGAACTTAAGTAATGAATTCTAAGTTTAATAGATTTGTGTAGTTTATATTCATATTGTTGACCTTACGTTGCATTACATAGATCATTCAAAATCAAAGCATTACTTCAAATTCGATAACTAATAATCAAAAATATATTTGTTTAATAATTGTACTCAAAATTTTGTTCATTAGATCTCATACATTATAAGTCATCACATGGATTGCTATTATAACTTTTTTGTGATTGAATAATTTGTTGTTTTATTTTCAGATGTTGGTGACATAAACATCGCCAAACATTACGAGGGCAATGGATATTGGTGTTTCCTCCGCTATACAATCCTCGATGGCTCTGATAGGGGAGGTATGAGGCAAATTACTAAATTTCAATTTACATTCATTGTTATAGATGTACTAGTTCTAGTGAAAAATCAAACCATTATTGATTCATAGTTTAATTCCTATTTGGATGGTTTATACAGGGCTTGAGCACGCCTGAGCATTGGCATGCAAATATTTCCATCGAGGAGAGTGATTGTGAGATGGCTGTAAGTGATTATTTTGTTAAATATATTAATTTTTATAATGCAATTTCTATATATTAATGTCTTTACTTCTTATTGTAACAGTTGAAACTTCACTAGAAGCTAAACACTAGGAGAAGTAGCAGGAGCACTCCTCGAGCACAACAGAAACGGGTGATAGATTTGTCACCATCGGATCGCCCAACAAAGGGAAAGAAAATTGTATTTGAACCAGAGTATGGAGAGATGAATTTTGAATGCACAGAGCCCTTTGTTGTATGCCTACATGGCAATTTTGTACATATTTTGTATTGGATATATTTGACATTGAATGCCTATATGGCATTCTCGTAAGCCTATATGGCTATTTTGTAACTGTATTTTATACTTATTTTGACATATATTGATGTATGTGTACATGGCTATTTGCTTAATACAAATCTTTTTATCGATGGTGTCCATATTTGCAAATTATAAATTCATGGTTCAATAGATATGAGTTACATGTATTCAAGTGCATACTTTACAACTTACGCACATATATTTTTTGACTTACGTGTGAACATCGAAAAGTGTGAAAATTTATGTGTTTGGAAGTCAAATGTAAGCCAATTTTGCAATTCTCAGTTCTTGCATATTCGATCTTATGGACTTATTCCTTCCTAGCACATATATTGTGAATATTTCTCATTTGGTGCAGAAGACAAATTCCTCATTTTTGAACCACTCATAGCAAAGAGATTCACAATAAGACTTTAGCATTGGAACACTACTCCATACTTCTCTTGTCTAGACCATAAAGGATTGAAAATTCTTAATTTGATGGAATGATAGTCATGAGATGAGAATTTATATAACCATGCCTATTTTGAAACTTCGCATCTAATACTGCATCAACAAGAACTTAAGAAGTGTTGCATAAGAGTGTTAGGTTTGATAGGCCTTGTCTTCCCTAAGGGAGGAGAGCCTGCATCTTGAATTTTGAACAAAATTTTAAGAAGCAAACATTTTACCTAAAAGCTTCAAACCTAGATGACATATTTGGCTAAGTCTATCTTGAAAGTTATCAATGTGTTCAAACTCTAAAGGAGATTCTCCTTGAAAAGAAAACTTTACCCTTTTTCCCAAGGAAAGAAATTGCAACAAGTTGCATGCGATTTATCTTATTTCTTTCTCACAATTCTTGGTCAATCGTTCATGGCTCAGGATAGTTCCGTTCCAAGGCAAGGACACCCAAAAAATCACTGAGATTCTTCTACGATCTACAAGAAAAAGGTTTTGGCTCTTTCATAATGTAAATAATTATGTAACACTGTTTTCTTGTTTTCCTTCCACACAGAAAAATGTTCACACTTTTCAGATTGATCAATGATTAATAATGGCTGATTGTAAACACTTGACATTTTTATGTTTGAACTTTAATTTATAATTTTGTATCATGACATTCGAGTAGATCACTAATATTTTAATATTTCACTATGAAAGTGGTGGTGTATTTTTGTTATGTTATTTGACTATTAATATGGTGGTGTATTCTGAACTTGATTACTATTGCAAATATGTATATATTTCTGATTTTGATATGTTTTTGTATGACTGAACCCAAAACGAATCCAACCCCCAAATTTTTTTTTCCCAAACCGGCGAACCAGGTTCTCGAACTGGATCCCAAACCCAAAATTGAACTGGTAACTTAGTAAAAAATAGCTTTTTGTAGTTTATATTCATAACGTTGATTACATTGCATTGCACATCTTTCAAACTAAAAGCATTGCTTCATGTTTCATAACTAATAACTAGATGCTGATAGATGACAAAATTTCAACTAGAATATAGTTTTTACAAAGTCAACCTAAGCAGTTATGCAATTACTTCACATTGCATAATAAATAACTAGGAGCAGCTGCCAATTGCATTTGGTTGTCATAGCATTCTATGAGACCACATTTCTTTGAGGCATTTTTTCAAACAGTTCACTGCCTTGTCTATACTACCACATTTTTCATACATGTCTACCAAAACATTTTGTCAAATAGTTCAAGTGTTGCCTGGTTGCTATGGCTGAAAGCCTAAAACAAGTGCTTTCGAACAAGCTATGGATGCTTGGAAAAAATCTATCAAAAGTATAATAGTAAGCAATATCATAGACAAGGAAGTGAACTCTTTAAAAAAATGCCTCAAAGAAATGAGGTCTCATGCCCTGATGGAATGCCATGACAATCAAATGCTTTTGATTGTCATGGCATTCCATCACCATGAGACCTCATTTCTTTGAGGCATTTTTTCAAAGAGTTCATTGCCTTGTCTATGCTAACACATTTTCATACATGTCTATCAAAGCATTTATCCAAACAGTTCATTGCCTTGCTGCTATGGCTAAAAGCCTAAAACAAGTGCTTTCGAACAAGCTATGGATGCCTAGAAAAAATCTATCATAGCATAATAGTAAGCAATAACATAGACAAGGGAATGAACTATTTGAAAAAAATTCCTCAAAGAAATGTGGTCTCATGGTGGTGGAATGCCATGACAAGCAAGTGTTGTGGATTGTCATGGCATTCCATCAGACCACATTTCTTGAGGCATTTTTTCAAACAGTGCTGCCTTGTCTATGCTACTACATTTATCATACATGTTTACCAAAGCATTTTATAAAAAGTTCGGCTTCCTTGTTGCTATGGCTAAAAGCCTAAAATAGGTGCTTCCAAAAGCTATGGATGCTTGTGGAAAAAATCTATCAAAGCATACTAATAAGCAATAGCATAGAAAAGGCAGCAAACTATTTGAAAAAAGCGTCAAAGAAATGTGGTCTCAATGGTGATGGAATGCCATGACAATCCATAGCAATTTCTTGTCATGGATTGTCATGCCATCCCATCACCATGAGACCTCATTTCTTTGAGGCATTTTTTCAAAGAGTTCACTACCTTGTCTATGCTAACACATTTTCATACATGTCTATCAAAGCATTTAGCCAAATAGTTCATTGCCTTGCTGCTATGGCTAAAAGCCTAAAATAGGTGCTTTCGAACAAGCTATGGATGCTTAGAAAAATCTATCATAGCATAATAGTAAGCAATAGCATAGACAAGAGAATGAACTATTTGAAAAAATGCCTCAAAGAAATGTGGTCTCATGGTGGTGGAATGCCATGATGGTGGTGCAGGAGCACCCAAGCTCCTTGAGGATCATTTGGAGAGTCAGAGATGGCAGGGGTCTTGAAGGCCTATAAACCTTTCCAGCATCAATTATAGCATTTTGAAGCCTATAATGGCATTTGGCATGGATGAGTGTAATAGGAAGATCAAAAGTCCTAAGGGTCCTGATAAGGACCATAGGACCAAATTGACTTGTAAATGGAACAATGATGTTCTAGGAGTTTAAATATGTATATTATATTTTAATTAGGTTAAATAAGGTTGAATGATGATATGTAATAGTTTTGGAAGCTTTATAGTTAATAGGAGTTAATAAATTGCAATGTTGGAAATTCAAAATTTTGAAATCCAACTTTGGGTGGAAAAGTGAGTTTTAGGAGTTTTAATCACAATAATGTAATAAAATCAATTCTAATTGGTTGGGACAGTTGTAGGATGAGTCTATAAGTCTAGAGAAAGCATTTTTACCGAGGGTTGGTTGATATTGCAAGTGTTGTACGGACTGCTACAAAAAATCAATAAAAACTTCAATCTTTTTGCATTTTCTTAATTTTTTTGATGAATCTCTAATTCCTTTTGGTGTCATGATCATTTGGATGGTTTAATAACTTGTATTTACATGAATTTAACCTTTTGAATGACCTAAATAATGTTGGGAATCAGTTTCTTGTGTTATATTGCTGATTGTCGTAAAAAAGTACAGATTTTTCACTAGTTTTGAGAGTCTTCATGAATAAATGATCCATTTCATGGGAGAGTGTGACTGAATTTTTTTGAAATGGATCATATATAACTTTTATTATACAGATCTAACAAGTTATTGTGCAGGAAAGAGTGATTTTTGGGTGTACACAGAGTTTTAGCAAGGAAAAGGGCATGAAAATGGTGCCTAAAGTGTAGCAGCAGGAGATCTACCTTAATAAGGGGTATATTTATCAGTTGAAGGTTTTTATATATGTTATTGGTGAAAAGTCCAAGAGAAGGTTCTGGAAGTGTTGGGAAAGTTAATTTTCAAGAAGCCTTAGTTTTGGAGCAATTTATTGAGGGTTTTGTGATTTAGGGTGTTGAGGGTGTCAAATAAAACTAATACCTTGAAAATATTTGGTTTGGGAACATTTTAAAACACTGTTGAAAGTTTCATAGTTAGGGGATAAGTTTAGAGAGGGGTTGTTTTGAAAAAGTGGGCTAATTAGGCCTTAAATTAGAGGAAACAACAAATTTTGGTGGGTTTGATCCAGAACAAGTGCCATAAATGATTTGATATGTTGTGTATCATCATGAATCACATCTGAATCAGTCATTATATTGATGATTCCTTTGGGGAAGATGAGTGAAAAGTCAAAAAATCATCGCTAGAAGCCTAGTTGGGCTAGAAGCCTAGTCAAGGTGCAAAAAGTGAGTTTTGTCTAAGATAGAGGTTTGGGGCTTTGAAACCATTCAAGACAAGTTTTTTTGAGTTCCTTGAGATCACTCCAAGGGTTTGGTTCCATTAGGAAAGCATCTAAGTTATAAGTGCACTATTGAGGCTTGTCTCCATCAGGGTGCCTAGAAGAGTGTTTGAGATTGCATCATTGTAATCCTTGAAACTTTGAGTTTTGACTAAAGTCCCATCCCCCTGATCACATGAAAGCAATTTTTGTGGATTTTCATGGCATTCCATCACCATGAGACCACATTTCTTTGAGGCATTTTTTCAAACAATTCCTTCTCTATGCTAGTACATTTATCATACATGTTTACCAAAGCATTCTATCAAATAGTTCGCTTCCTTGTTGCTATGGATAAAAGCCTAAAATAGGTGCTTCCAAAAAATCTATGGATGCTTGGAAAAAATCTATCAAAGCATACTAATAAGCAATAGCATAGAAAAGGCAACAAACTATTTGAAAAAAAGCCTCAAAGAAATGTGGTCTCAATGGTGATGGAATGCCATGACAATCCATAACAATTTGCTTGTCACCACATTTGTCATGCCATTCCATCACCATGAGACCACATTTCTTTGAGGCATTTTTTCAAAGAGTTCAGCCTGTCTATGCTCTTATGAATAGAATTTATTGAAATTGAGATGCTCTTATAATGTCTACATCATAGGTGATCATGATAAGGTTAACTTCAAATGAATAACTTGAAATTTCCTCACCAAGCTTCACACACACTTTTGTAATGGCTTAAAATCATAATTGAGATTTGTCAAGATCATCAAAATAAGGATGTTGCATTTCTTTTCTGCTTGAGATTCTCTTGGATGGCTCATAAATCTGCATTTTATGCAAGGGGACACCAATCAATGTTTTCCTAGTTACATACAGATACACAAAGTAAAATAAGATGATAGCATTGGCATCAACCAAATTGACGTGGATACAAGTATAAATTAATAAGAGCCATTGTGCATATACTTACAAATTAATCCAATGTGATCTGGGTCTGCTCTACTCTTTATTATGTCAAGTATTGCCTCATGGTCAGACTCACGAACCTTCCACAAGGTCTTGTTCAAAGGTCTACCCCCATATTTTCTCAAACAAACATTGGATGCCACGACAAGGTTTGAGTAATGAAGAATCTTACGATGTGTGTGAAATTCCTCAAATGACCAATGTTTAACACTCTTATGTGGGTACCTTCTCAGCCACGTTCCAGTAACAACTGAGCCTGTAGGGTATTCAATGTTTTCTCCATCTATAATTGGGGCTTCCAATTTATTTTTTGCCTCAACACAACGACACAAGTAATAGTTTGTACCCTCTTCATTGTCTTCATCTACAATAACTGCATAAACATGCCCCGCATTTATATGTGTGACATATCTCTTGAAATTAGTCAACATTATGATACAGTACAAAGTAAGATAACAATATGGAATTTCAAATACTAAGAAATTAGATATATTACCTGGTTGAACTAGATCTGATACATGGTCAAAGTCGACTGATGATTCCATTCGTGTTAGTTTCAATGCCATCAGAGGGTGATACGTGTGAAGTGGGCTAAGATAACTTGTCAACCATTTGTCAACCCACTCCTCTAACTCACAATCATTCCAGGCTTGCATTATACATGAAGAACAAAAGCATGCCATCTTACGTGTATCGATACTCCATGAACCTACATTTGAGCTAAGGAAAGAGTGCAACTCACTCAATCTTGTTAGTGTACAACAATCCTCATATGGTGCAATGTTAGTATCGTCCATCAACCAAAAAATACTATGAATTGAAGATGTACCTTCATTACCTGGACCATCGAACCATTACACCACTTGATGATTGATCTTGCATCTATCAACTGTGCACTGTCTTTATACTTTAACTCTTCTCATGCTAATGCTCTTTTCAGGCATGCTTCTACACTGTCATGCTCTCCCTTTCCATGTGCGGCCTCACAAAAGTTCCACATATGTTGATCACGTGTAGTGAGATGCATCCTGCACAACCAATAGAACATGCATGCGTTCTTGAACTATGTTGCACAGTTATCTGACCATATTATATGCGGATCATATGATATGCCCCTCTAAGCCAAATGATTGTAGAACATCTAGAAGCAACCTTGCATGAACTCTAGAGAATGCGTGCAATCATCACTAATATAAAAGTGATACTCCCTTAATACCTTCCTTTCGTCCTCTGTACTTTCAGTTGCATGTATGAATGCTATGTGCACAAATATTGAAACCTGTGTGGAGTTGTAATACTGTGACTGCACCTCACGCTGTGGCTGTAGAGTGTAGTTATCTACAAAGTCAACCACTAATACTATGCTACCAAGTGGAAAGGTGTCCTTGAATAGCTTGAATTGTGTGTCCAGCCATCGGGCTCTATGGGTATGCCTTGCATACTCATACACTAGATTCTCACAGAACATGGACATGAACTGATACACTAGAATCTTCTGAATAACCAACTCACACCTTTTTGCTTCAGACCCATCTTTTGTAGCATATGCCACTGTTTTATACTTCCCAAACTCTATTAGTTTTTGTCCCGCCTCATATGTGCTTTCCATATGTTGACATACTAGCATTCGTTGCAAGCCACTGCAATGCTCACATGAACCATCCAAGCATGTTGTCCTATAGAATATTTTTCCATCCTCTATTTCACATAAATTTTTTGATAAGAACTTTCTTGAAGATTTTGGTGGGGCTTCTATGCCACAATCCTACAAAACATCATTAGTATACAAATGTAAACATATAGAATGATAAACATCATAATGGTTAGAGAATCCAATATGTAGTTTACAACAAGAAGTAGTGCATGTGTGATTTATCTTGACATAAAAAGGTTTAATCATTTCAAACAATCTTTGAGAAATAATAATTTGAGGATAAGAATTTTGAAATTTATGAAAAAATTGGGTTTGAGTCATATCCAAAAAATGCTTTGGATGTGGCTCATGGTTTCGACTACCGATTCTCCTTCTTATGACATCCCTTTGATTTGGAGACGGCCTTGTATTATTCTTCCAATAATCTTCAATTAGTGTTCTTAATGCTTCAACAACTTTTTTATCTTTGTGTGGCAGTCTCCCTGAGAATGCCCATAATTCATTTGAATCGGTGCCCTCAATTATTTTCTGCCTTTGAATGATGTTTGATAAAGTTTTTCTACTAATTCCCATTTGTTCACTTGTCTTTTTAATGAGGCGGGATCTCTTTGTTTGATAGCTTACCAAAGTCGATGTAATGACATGTTGGGTGACATTACTATCCTTTGAGCGTGAGGTCTTACCCACATTGTCATAAGAATCCATGAGATTCTTCACAATAGTGTTTTCACTTGATGCATTCGATGTTCTCAACCCAAGAGTCTACATGATGTTTCTGTACTTTAAACCCCGCATCATTTGAACAAATAGTTGACATCTTACAGTCTCATTTAGCCTTTCAAAGAACATTTGCCAAATTTTATCAGCATATCTTCTACAAGTGCATTCTGGAATCTTACCTTCCATGTGCTGCAAAATATCCTCATCAATATTAATCAAAAACTTTGGCTTTCTACGCAAAATTCTAGGTGGTGTTCTCTTAGGTACATACATCTCAACATTAGCAATTTCATCAATATTTGGTGGGGGTGGAGGCTGGATGCATGCAACCGGTCGGGGTGGAATAGAAAACATACCTTGACGTTCACGTGGGGATGATGGCATGCCTTGTTCCTCAACTTTGAGTGATGATGTACTCTCAACTTTAGATGTGGTGGATGGTGTCCAACCATACTCACTTGTGGTAGATGGTGTCCCTCCATATTCACTTGTGCTTAATGGTGTCCCTTAGTATTCACTTGCGGTAGATGGTGTGTCTCCAACTACGGTATCTGCATCTCCCCTAGCACGACTCTTTCGCATTTGTGCCCTTTGTGTTGCCAATTTATGCTTTTCACGAAATTCCCTCATCCATTTTTTCTCTTTATCTTTGATGACTTGGAGCTGATCACCTATTAGTTTTTTCCTTTTAACAGTTCGTTTCTTCGGCATGACGAATAATTTTACTTGTGCAAAAAGTGCTAAGTTGTCAAATTAACTAATTGAAAGCTTTGGAAGCATAACTCAATGAAAGCTTTGGAAGCATACACAAAGAAAGTCAATGAAAGCTGGTTTGTATAACTGCTTGAAAAAATAACTCAATGATAGCTTTGGAAGCATACACAAACAAAGTCAATTGTTAAATTTAACAAAATGCCTCAAAGAGATGTGGTTTAAAAATGTAATAGGAAAGTGTATTGAATTGCGTGATTTAAAATTTCCATTGACAATGTAAGGTTGTAACACTTAGTGGTAGTCGCGGGAGCACCAGTTATGAAATTCGCTAAAAGCTAATTTGTTCAATTTGTAATGTTCAAGTAAATATGATTAGTGAAGGTCATTAAATGATGAATTTCAATATATTTGCACCATGAAATAGGTCACTAGGTGATATTACTGAAAAGTTGCTTTTTATAACAAAAGTTGTCAATTATTGTAAAAATGTAAAATGGCACAAAAGCAGGAAGGTGAAGAGTCTTTTTGTGGAAGGGCAAGGATGGGTTGATGAAGATGAAGAGGCAGTTATTTCAATTGATTTAGACACCTTTAAAAGAATTGTAAGCTCGAGAAAGGAAGATCTTGTATCCCAAAAATCCGCAAAGAGTAATAAAAACCTGCCTTTCCGGTTATTTTGGAAACCTTTTTCTATTCTTGTTTTTAGGTTGCCGCGATGATTCAAGCATGTTCTAAGATTTGATTCTTGTCGGGGAAAGACTTCTTTCATTCATGAAGACTGTAAGGTGTAATTCAAATAATCAAGAATTTGAACTTAGTTTACTAAGTCTCGGTCTGTGGTTTCCTTAGAATTGTTTTGAGAGTCTAAAAAGTGATTCTTAGCCATTCCACCAATGTAGGGATAGTAGGTCAGTGGAATGGATCATATTTAGTGTCTTTTCAATTTGAAGATGTGTGTGGCAAGGGTAAATAGAAATAAGAAGTCAGGATACTGTTGCATGAACAAAATTTTGAATTTTCTCATTCAAAAAAATGGTTTTTTCAAGTAGGGTTTGAGGAAACAACATGTAGAGGAGCTTAGAAATGATTTCAAAATAATTT
>VDFB02174127.1:0-21538 GCA_007258455.2 Sequoia sempervirens
CAGAACAATAGCACTAACATAAGAAGAACGAAAAACTCATCAGAAATTTCATTTCTTCAATTTGATTTGAAACAATGCCTTCCTTTGCCTATCCTTCTACATTCCTCCCTTTCGAGAATCAACAATGGAATGCTGTTGTTTTTACAAAATCAATTTTCCTCAAAGAATCCCCCATTTCCCCAAAATTCACAGCTTGTGAAATTTTCTCACAGATAAGTTACTTCCCTTCCCTCGGAAAGACAAAATGAATCCCCATGAAAATCTCACTGGAAAGGATCCTTATTAACAAAAGGAAGCTGTTTTATTTTCAAAATAAAAAATCTAATAAAATCTCTCAAACTCTCCAAGAAAGAATTAAATTTCCATCTCGACAATTTGTTTGAAACTATTCATGTGCTCCATAAAAGATCATTTCTATCATTTTAATTATTTTTACTATTCATCAATTAGATCACATTCCATTATAATTTTTATTTTATATTATAATATTTTATAAACTATAATTCTTAATAAATATATTTATATTTAATTATCAAAGTGCCCTTTTAACTTAATAGTTTATTTTAATGCATTAATTAACCAAAACAATATTTATCAAACAAATTTAATTAAACAAACCAAATATCAACAACAATTACCGAAACCCTAACTAGGGTAAAAAAGCAAGACCAACTGACCACCGACATCAGACAACACTGACGAGGTAACAAACCAAATACTCATCCTCTTCGATGATGATGGTTAGGGTAGGGGACTAAATGTTATCTCCAATCAGTTGTTCCATTAGGTTTAAGACACTCTTAGACCTGACAATTCAGGTGGAGTCGATGCCTAGTACTTACAACCTGTATCACACAAAATAGTCATGTATATACATAATCATATAAATAGGCACATCATGAAAAGAAATTACATCATAGTAGGATACTCACAAGTGAGTAATACGATACTGTCCCCTTCACCCACACACAACAATAAGAACAACACCAAGTAGTCCAACCAACTCATAAATAATCAACTACATAGCAATCAAAATGATAATCACATAATGGTCATGGTAAAATAATTACATATTGATCATAACAATGCATCTATATACAGTATCATAAAATAGATCAACTACTTACATCATGATCATGTATCTTTAAATATCCCCATTATTTTACCTTCATCTTCAAGTTCCAAAAATGACTACCTACATATCCACGGTGAAAATGGAGGGGCACTACAGAGCATGTCTTGGGCTCTCACACCCTGAGAGTTGGATGCACATCCACCCAGCCTGGCATTCCACTTGTAGATGCGTAAAACAAAAAGAGGGAGGAAATGAATGGCACACAATGTAGAAAAAGAAAAAGAACATCCACAACATTGAGGAAGTCAAGAACAAATTACAAGAAATTGCTCAATCTAGGCATGCGTCAAAACCTTAATAAAATTGGATGATTTCAAGAGATAATCATCACCAAGCTTATTGTCATATGGTGTTAGTTTTATAATTTTCTAGTGTAGTTTAGTAGATATATAGCGACAATAGAATCTAGCATGTAGTGTTTTGAATGGTCCAATATGGCCATGACAAAATAAATTAGCTATAAGCTTGAATCTATGGGGATGAGATCCCTCCATTATGGTCTCACTTGGTGCGGGATAGGTCTAATTCCTGCAACATTATAAAACTCACCTCTTACAAATAAAATAAAATAAAATACATAACAACATAATATTTTATTATTGTATAATATATAATACTATATTATTACATAATATATAATAATATATTAGTATTATATATAATTATAATATGATAATATTTATGATAATATATATATTTTTTGATACGTAAGGTTTTTATAGATTTAATTAATAAAAGAACATAAAAATTTAGTACAAATGTCTGTTGCACAGTTAATATGACTTTATCAAAAAGTCATCCGATCACCATGAAAAAATCTAGAACTTCAACCACCAAAAAAAAAAAACCAACAAAAGCCATAGCAACCCTAACCAAAACTTACGAAATTTAAGCCATAAATGGCAAGAACCAAACTAGACCACCACCGAGATAGACAAAAAGTAGAAACGACCAAAACAAGCACAAAAAACTACGCCCAGGTACCTCCTCACTGGAACTTGTTCAGCCTTGCAATTTTTTTGAATTCCTCCTTCCAACCTTCGTCCTCAACCGCCATCAAACCAAGATGCTTTTTCAGAAAAATGACCACCACAACCACAATCACCCTGTGCCTCAACAAGCCCGGACCATGCAAGTCTAAAAGGAACGGGTAAATGTTGATTGTGTCCTCTGAACGAATCTGCTCCAGATCACACGGTTGCAAACAACCTCTTCCTTTGAGCACTACTCCCAACACCTCGTCCACACCTTCCACCAGGTCACCACGAAACAATTTAACTAGCAAGCTTTTAGCCTCCACCTTCGGAACATGATTGTCCAACAGAGAAGCAAAAAAATGGGAGGAGACATGCAAATTGTCCCTCCCATACTCATTACATTCCAAATGGCCCGAGCCCAAAACCATCTTTACTGCTACCAACACCAAGACTCATAATTAAGAAAAATTCACTTAAGCCTTTGATCCGTGACCTCTTTGAATGAAGCTTGCCAAGACGATGACTTTAGAGAGATGGGTGTATTAGCACCAAAACAAATTAGGACCGCCACTGAGACTTCAACCACAAACTTCGACCCCTTCGCCATCCTCAATCCAGCACTAAATGCCTTGGACGAGAAGGAGAAGGAAGCCCACAATAACCACATCCACTTGTGAAGGAAATAATGCACCTAAGAAGAAGCCTAACCCACAATAAATAGACTCAACCTAGATTTCAAAGCTGCCATCAAAAACAACGAATAGTACACCACCAATGGGCCAAATGTCCTCTCCACATGCCAAGACCACCACAACAATAAAAGCCTGCAACACTAAACATAGTAGAATAATCTGCTACAAACCTTTCTCGTGTGCCTTCACCCCTCGAAAAGGTTGCCAAGAACTTAGCCAAACGAAGTACCAACGCAACACTCCACCCACTTCAACCAACACCAGCTCCCTTCGCTAGCGTAGAGGGGCGCCCACCCTTCCTCCCACAATATTTATGATAATATTAATATATATAATATAATAATATTTTAATTTATTGTCATACTAATATATTAATATTAATATATAATAAATATTATATGACAATATTAGTATATATTAATATATCCTACAATATTTTATAATATCCTACAATATAATATATAATAATATAATATTATAATATATAATAATATAATATATTATTATATAATATATAATATTATAATAATTAATATACATGGCTCTGTGTCTAAAAAAAGTTTAAGTGTCTCAATAATAGATATTCATTTTATACAAATCAGATATCCGTTTTTGTTGTTTAATATTGGATATTTGTTATTAACAGATATTCTCTTTAAAAGTGAATATTCGTTAATAATGGATATTCGCTTTCTCAAAAGAGGATATCCATTAATAATGGATATTCAATTTTTAAAAGAGGATATTCATTAATAATGAATATTCTTTTTGCTTTGGTTTTTACTGTTTTGCATGTTTTGCACAGACGCCCCGCCGTAGGTAGAGAGCCCCCCTTTTTTTTGCTCCCAATAGGCTGCTTTGTTCTTGTCTTGTTTTGTGTGCCCCATTTTCCAAGCCCAAATTGGTCATGTGCCTTCAAATGATCAAATTCTCCTTACCAAATTCAACTACTTGGGGTATTCAAGTCTAGGGAGAAACAAAGTCCCTCGTCCCTTTTCTACCTTTTGTCTTGTTCCTGCTAACTTGGTCCCTGATCGCTCGATTTGCTTTTTTCCAAATTTTTGACTTTGGGGAAAACTTTCTGATGGATTTGCGATGGTTTTGTGGTGCCTAAGTGAACTGCCAAGGTTTCATCAACGTTTCGTTAAGTTTTGGTGGTTTTAGAACTTTCCCTCTAGAACTCCCTCCCTCTTTGGCTGTTTTGAAACATTGTGGACCCCCAACAGTCCGCTTTCCACATTTTTTACTTTGGAGAAAACTTTCTAGTGGATTTGAGATGTTTTTGTGGTGCCTAAGTGAACTGCCAAGGTTTCGTCAATGTTTCGTTAAGTTTCGGTGGTTTCAGAACTTTCCCTCCAGAACTCCCTCCCTCTTTGGCTGTTTTGAAACATCTGTGGACCCCCGACGGTCCGCTTTCCATATTTTTGACTTTGGGGAAAACTTTATGGTGGATTTTGGATGTTTTTGTGGTGCCTAAGTGAACTACCAAGGTTTCGTCAATGTTTTGTTAAGTTTTGGGGGTTTCGGAACTCCGTCCCTTTTTGGCTGTTTTGGAACATCCATGGAGGCCCGACGACCCGGCCCCTCCATGGCCGTTTTGAACTTCCGCTGACCCCTGGCGACCCGGCCTCCTGGACCTGGCCCCTCCATGGCCATTTTGAACATCTGTGGAGCCCCGGTGACCCAGCCTCCGGAACCCGCCCCCTCCGTGGCCGTTTTTGGGACTTCGTCCCTCCTTGGTCATTTCCGAGACTCCACCCCTCCATCGTCATCCAAGACTTTCCTTCCGGGCCGCTTGTGCTTATTGACTTTTCAAAAGGGCAGTGACCCTCAACTTTCCCCTTCCAAGCTTCCAGTTTTTTTCAAATGAGTCCAATCTTAAGGAAGTTTTTCTGGGCACTCTTCCTTCCCCCTTTCCCATGCACTATAATTGAAAAATCTTGGTTTTGCTAAGTTTTGTGAGGTCTGGGAACTTCCCTTCCCGTTTGTTGTCCCTCGTTCGCTGCCCGCCCCCTTGGGCCCCCTTTAAAATTTATAGTCCAAATGAGCTCCAAATATGAATATTATGATCTTTTGATGATGCATGGATGGATCTAACAAGGATTTTGCAGGATTTGGCTTAGAACATTTTCCTTGATTTGTGTCTGAAAGCACTTACGACACTTTATGTATGTAGGATTCAAGAAGCCTACCACGAGTCCGTCAAGGAGACCCATTGAGAAAGTTGAACAAGGAAAAGCGCATCGCTCCTGTCACCATTCATTTCATGTTCGCCTCTCCCCTTAGCACCCACTAATAGGGTCGGTGTTAGAAGAATTCCTGTGCCAAGGAGGTCAAGGACAAAAATACAAGGGGGTGGCCTTGAAGAAAGCATAAGGTAGTTGTCTGCTCGAATTAGGGGCGACCAATTCATTGATGCCAATCGTCGACGGGCTTGTTTGATCCAAGGAAGAACACTGCAAACACATCAAGTAAGAAGGCAACTTTTAGGCAGTTTCAGCTACAGTAAAAGGGCAATCAGCTAAATGACGAAATTGCTATAGCACCTAAGCACTAGGTGACAAAATAGAGAAAAGACAAGGAATGTATTTTTAATTGCTGAATATTGCAGGGTAGGTGAAACCCTAATGTAAATCAAATCTAGGCCACTCATTGTGAATTAATCCTAGCCATTCATTTGGGCTTTGGAAAAATATAAATAGGGGCTTGCCCCTCATTTGTAAGAGTTGGAGAACTGATGTAAAGACATTCTGCAGCAATAGAAAGCAGCATTGCATGATTTATGGGTGTTCCTTTTGAGTTTGCTCTTTATGTATACATGGTTCAACTTCCCTATTAGTTTAGGTTATAGATTCTTGAATGGAAGTGATAATGGTAATTGTTGTTATGGTATTTGATGAACTTCCAGCCCATACTTTTACCACTTGTTGATGACAAACTGTTGTGTAAAGTTAGCCTGGGTTTCTTGATTTCAATGCTACAACTTAGTTCAATCGCATGTGCATGATGTGCCTGTGCAATTTGAAAATTTCCAGTTCTTAGAAGATTGCACTGGTTTTGTGTAACTATAGGTTCCTCTTGGCCAAACAAAACCCAGTTTAGGGAGTTTGTCTACTATAATAGCCACCATTGTTGTTGTTCATTCGTAGCTTAGGATTAGAATAGATTTCTTAACCCTTCTCCTTTTGTTATTTCTTTTAGTCTTTGGTTAGAGTAGGATCTCAAGCATCACTATGAAGCTAAATCAGATGAACTTGATGAGTTTCAACTTGTTTTGAGTGGACAGCCACTGTTCATTCACTTCCAATAGTTTGAAACTGCATTTTCAAACCCAACTTCCCATGCTTTGTAACTCATCTGTAGGTCCGCCTTGTAATTCTAGCAGATCACATAAATCAACTGAGATATTCCAAGCACTGTCAAAACCTAACATTAGAGACCTTGGGATAGTGTTCTGCAATCTGATTGTGGAAGATTGTCTTTCAAGAGAGGTAGTGCACCTACGCACTGCCTGTGTTGAGAAGTGCATAAAAAACACATCAGCACCAAAATAACAATTATACTTTTTACCAATCCAAGTAAAAAGTCAAACGTGAATTCCATAATTTTGCCTTGCTCATGTCACATTTTTTTTGTAACATCACCACTTTTTGGCCCCCCATGATCTTGCATAGACCCAACAATAAAATTCTTGCTCCGAATTAAAATTTGATACATGACATTTTGTCAACCAATGACAACAATGTCATCTAGCCTTCATCAAAATTGACCACCAAAATAAGTTGCAACAACAAACTGAAACCAACCCAAAATAGACAAAATAATTAAAATGATTTTTTTGGTTGATATTGATCACGAGTGCACCATATGCTCCTACATCAAAATTTCCATCCAAGATAAGAGTAAAATTTGTAAACACTACAAGATTTAAAGAAAATAAACTAGATGAGGATGGATTTCCTTTTTTGGCTCATACCTGTATATTGGGTACATATTTAATGGAAAGATGAATTCACAACCATGCAAGGAAAATTTTAGCCTGAAGTACTAAGAGGGAGGAATGATCAATTTTAGCAATAACACTAGAAACCTTGGAGCTATTCCCTAAAACCTCACCTACTAACTTAGCTTAATGGTGTCCTTCAACCAATGATTATCTACATACCACCTTCCAAATGGGATCAAAGTCACATGTAGTTTGTGAGGTCATTCTTTATTTACATAAACAATAGCAACATTTTGATTTATTGTTGGCTAGAGACCTTATGAACATTATTATGATATTTTAGATATGGGTGGTGATTAGGATTTTTGTAGTATCTTTTATTATTGCTTATGTGGCTCATATAATAGAGGATTAGTTAATTGCTATGATTAGATGGGATTTAAATAAAAATGCTCAAATTGATGTTAATTTTAGTATGGGTGAAGCCACAATAATGGTTTACAATTTGATGGAGGAAGGAAAACTGAGAATAAATGACCCCATGGCAAAAACAATTTTAGGGTTAAATGACTTTGGGTTTGATGAACCCTTAAACCCCATGAAACAAAAAAATTCATATGAAGGGGTTGGGTGACCCTTTGAAGAAATTTACTGAACCTAGGTTTGGTAGACATGTTTAATGAACTTCTAGGGTTATCAAACCTATGGAACCCGTACAAACTTCCATAATCCTCATCCCTCCTTAGACACACAAACCTGAAATTTAGCGCCGGGCCTTGGAACGAGGATGAAAATGGAGAAATCTTCCTGAAAACCAAGCTGGAATCAGTGGTTCTCAGCAAAACTATCCAAGAATATAATTTAATATGTTTTGGTTTTAGCATGTATTTTTTTTTTTTATTTTATTAAACATTGGTTTTTCATCAAAAATCAAGCTCTCTGTTTTGCACATGTGGAAAAATAGTAGATTATCAAAAAAAAATTGAAAAATATGGGTGCACTAGATATTGAAGTCCTTGATCCAACAAAAAAAAATTTGAATTTTGATATATACAAAAAAAGTTATGCGTTATACGGTCGCGCTATGTCTGAATTGTAATTAGTTTGACTTCGAAACTTGATTAAAGAAAAAATATTCAATACAAAACTATATAACCAAGTGGAAGCACTAGATATCAGAGTTACGAATCTAAATTCAAAAGAATTAGAATTTTATCCTTCATGGGAAAAAAGTTATGCGCTATACGGTGTGCGCCACTTTTTAAAAATGCTATTTTCTGAAAAAAACTAGTTTTCGTGGGAGATGGAAAAAGAAGTGCAATCTACTTCCAAAAATTTTGGAAAAAATATTTTTAGAATCTACAGACAAAATGTGATGAGACTCTAGTTTGCATCATCTTCAAATTCTTCGCGGTTTAGCTGCTATATGTGCCCGAATGTGAAGATTTAGTTAAAAATAATAATTTCAGTGTCCAGTTTGACCAAAAATTGTAAACCACTATTGTGGGATCACCGGTATGAGATGCATTATGAATATCATGTATAAATTTAATGTTTAATTATGAGTATGAATAGTGAGCATGGTTGTATTTAATGTCTAATTGTGTTTATGGATATTGTTTTGATTATCACATTTGATGTTGAGATACTCTAGTTGGTTCAAAGATGAAATATTGTATTAAAATGACTCATGCATGCTTATTTTGGGTATGCAATTTAATTTATATTGCTTCTACTATATTTTTTGGACTACTAACATATGAGTTAAATGTGCAGGTCTATGACCAAAGGAATTGGAGATCTACTGGTAACCCAATTGTGTGAAACTTGTAAAGCCGATAATAGTCTATATGGAGAGACTAATGTCTTTACATGTTATCATGTGGTGTTGTGTTTATTTATTTTTTCAAAAAAATTGCGTAAGTGTATTTATTGTATTTTCTAAAATTTTCTAAGTGTGTTTATATTGTATTTTCTCAAATCTTCTAAATGTGTTGATTGTATTTTCTCAAACCTTCTAAGTGTGTTTATTGTTATTTCTCAAATCTTCTAAGTGCTCTAGGGTGGTGTGGAAGGGTGAGTTGTCATCCTAAGCTTCAATTTCGAAATTTGTCTTTCAAAGGCATTTAAGAGGCCTTAAATGAGTCTTGTCACCTCTTACCAAGTGTTAAAACCTTCCTAGGTCTAACCTATAAGGTTTGGGAAGCTTTTAAAACCAAATTTATATGTTTTTGACTTGATTTAACCCCTCTTAAAGTCCATAAACAAAAAGTGACGAAATTCTTTAACTTGCAACTCAAGCAAGAATCCCAGGCTTATCTCCTCACCCACTTTACAAGTCCTATTGAATGGTTTCCAACAACCACATTTATGAGGGAAAACTTCAAACAATCTAAGTAATGGGAGTGTTCATGAATGCCCTCTCTCACCCATGTGGTTGCATTAATGAAGGTCACATCTATTTGGAGTTTAAAAAATGAAAGGAAATGGAATCCAAGTGTCATCATATCATTTAGAGAGAAGAGATTACATGTCATCATTATTTACTGCTATGCCATGCCATCTACCGCACCAACAAATCCTACTACAGCTGCCCGGTGGAGAATCCAAAATATAGTGCAAAACTCACACCTCACTACACTTTACATGCATCACCGATTTACTGCTTTTCGTGAGGAGGTCTTGGAGAAGATTCTTTGCACAAATGACTACTGGTATAGGTAATTACACTCCACCTTTACCATTTATATTTACTTTTTTCGTACATCATTTGCTTTATAACATCTACTATGTCCAAGTATGAATGGCAACACCGTGGGTCTGCACATGTCCATGGTTTCCTTTGGCTCAAAGACGCACCTGATATTGGCAAACTGCAATGGAATAATCTTGCTTCAGTACATAATGCAATCGACTACATTGACAAATATGTCTCTGCTTGGGACCCATGTCCCCACCAAAGCTCAATAGCAACATTTCCAAGATCTACCCTAGATAACCCCTGCTTAATGGACACAAGAATGATTATGCTGTCCAACCCTTCACATGACTACAATGAATTGCTCAATTGTGTGCAACACCATACATGTTGCACCTTGCAAACATGCTTGCAGAGAAAAGGTAGTACACTTGAATGCCGCTATAAAGCCCCTTGGACCATGCAAGATAATTCAACCCTCTTAAATGAGAGTGGCCAGCCAAAGCACACCCCTTCCCGTAATGATGACCGAGTGAATCTACACAACCCCACTATCCTCTCTATTTGGCGTGAAAATGTAGATTGCCAGCCCGTTCTCTCAATTGATGCAGTGTTCAAATATATCACAAAATATGCAGCTAAAGCTGAAACCAAATCCGAAACATATCATGCAATGCTTTCTCGTATTTCAAAATCTTTTGAGCCTGACAAGCCAACACCAATAGCTTTTAGGAAAATTCTTGTTGACAACCTTGTCGATCGTGATATCAGTGCTCAAGAAAGTTGCCACCTTCTATTAAAACTACCACTCAGCTTGTGTAGTCAGACGTTTGTTTCTTTAAATGTCAACCAAAAAAACTATCAATGTGTTCCACTCTCATCTGCATGTACATCACCACACACAAACTATATTGATGCATACATGGCTCGCTCTACTACTCTGGAGGCAATGGCATTGATTGAAGTGACTCAAAAGTGGAGTTTCATAGCATCCCATAAAGCGAACCGATGGAAAGAGCATTCCTCTAAAGCAATTATTTAGGTCTCGCCCCGCTTCACAAGTATTCCTCCCAAGGATGACCCAAGTTTCCATGACTTTTGTTGGAGTGAACTAGTTCTCTACAAACCTTTTCGTAACATTGCAATTGACCTTGGTTCTTCACCATCTCAAATTGTCGCACAGTGGGAGAGACTGGCATGCACTTACCATCCGTGGCATGTTCGTCGCATTCAACAAGATCCGGCCTCTAATATAGAACCTGACTCTCCTTCAAATGATGTAGAACCCCCACATCACTACAACCAATCTGAATGGAAAGTCTTGTCAAGTGTTCACCCAGGCCATCCACTCCACCTAGATGCACTTGACATGCTAGGCAACCGTGAGTTAGACCTTAACCATGATTGGAATACTCAATCCATAAATCCAATAGAACTCACTCAAGCATCCAACTTCATATAGTCCAACCACACAACATATGCAGTCCCCCTTCCACCCTTTGTAAATACCCAACACACCCTTTCATTCGAACAACAGAAAACACTGGATTTAGTGTTGTCACACCTATCCTCCACCACTAACCATCCACCACTAAAAATTATAGTTCAGGGCTGCGAGATTGGAGATCTCAAGTGAAACAAGTGAGGCTCCTCTTTTGAACAAATTGCTTTCTTATCATCCATACATCTTTATGCAACCAATGAAAAGGTTTCACTCCATAATAAGCATATGTTGTTGTCTCTAGCACGGCCCGTTGCCATTGCCACTCTCGAGCAAATAGGGACATCTTTCAACGCAAACCCAGATGATGAGCAACTCCAACCTAAGATTCTACTTTGTGTCAACCAAAAGGTTATGCTATCTTGTAATCTGTGGACTGAAACTGGCCTTATAAATGGTGCTCTTGGTATAGTAAAAAAAATTGTTGACAACGAGACCGAAAAACCACCCCAACTACCCTTGTTTGTTTTTGTTTGTTTCAAGAATTACATTGGGCCTACC
This sequence comes from Sequoia sempervirens, assembly GCA_007258455.2. Classification (NCBI taxonomy): domain Eukaryota; kingdom Viridiplantae; phylum Streptophyta; class Pinopsida; order Cupressales; family Cupressaceae; genus Sequoia; species Sequoia sempervirens. The sequence goes on from VDFB02174127.1 coordinate 11,451, forward strand.
TGGGACACAAACAATCCCAAAGATGTCCCTATTACCTCGATTAGTCGTGGTGGTAGACACCAAATCCCTCTTAAAATGGCATGGGCCTTAACCATCCACAAATCACAAGGGCTTACACTTCAGATGGTCACAATTGACATTGACAACATTGACCGTCAAGGCCTGATGTTCACAGCAATTTCGAGAGTCACTCAGCTTTTTGGTCTTCGTATCCACCCTACATTCACTTTTGAAAGATACACACACATGCAACAAAACCGATATGTTGCACGTAGGATCATCGAGGAAGGTCGATTGTCAAAACTTTAAGCCTCAATAGCTTTAGCAACCCAAATTCTTTTCAGCTAAACAATACATATAGGTATTTTCACTTTTAACTTAGTCCTTTCTCTTTCATACTTCAACTATCCATTCTCTTCCTCACTTACCACATTTGATTTCTACACATCAACCATTTCAGCACACACTTTATAAACACAAACATATTTCATTTTCCTCAGAGTTTTCTTTGACAACTGTTCTCTTGATATTCAAAATATCTTCTAGGATCTTCTACTCAGGCTATTGTTCCTCATACTTCTGGCCACCTTCCACACTTACTACTACATCCAATCTCATGCTATGGTAAGTTGCCAATATGTATGCACGTACAAACAATAATTTAATTTTCCTATCAATTTGAAGTGGCTGATTTGTCTCATATTTTCCTTGACAATTCCTAACAGATCTGTCCACTCTAAGAACCATTGCCAAAAACATGATTGGAGAGGATACATTGAGGATTTACCCACTTTAGACCATTGGTCTAGTGGTTTGGGCCTTGAAGAGCTTGCTCGGAACTTCCAACAGCTGTCCTTTTATGTAACATAATGACACACTTACAATTGGAACCTTCATAACTCCTTTTAAGGTATTTTTCTTTTATGTTCATTTCGCTGCCAGTTCTTGGTATTTGTAATCATGTTTCAATGATCAATGATTCATATGAATATATTTCTTTTTAATGATCAATATAAACTATCTCCACTACTAACATAGTTACATTTTAATGTTCTATGCAATCTATCTCCACTATGATCAATGTTAACTATCTTCATAGTTAACATTGCCAGCCATGTCAACTAACAAAAATGCATATTAAATTTAATCTTCACTTCTTCTGTATTGGTCTAGTGGTTTGGGCCCTGAAGAGCTTGCTCAGAACTTCCAACAAATGTCCTTTTCTGTAACATAATGATATTTGCACTCCATACACTTACAATTGGAACCTTCATAACTCCTTTGGAGGTATTTTGCTTTTACGTTCATTTCCCTTCCAGTTCTTGGTATTTGTAATCATTTTTTAATGATCAATGATTCATAAGAATATATTTCTTTTCTATAAACATGGATGCACTTGAATCCATTGTTACATCATACATGTCTTCACGAACTTCTCTTTTCCTTGTTCTTAACACAATTTTTATGATAGTCTTCTGCTATTTTTCAGAGATACTTTTAGCTACAGCAGAAGTTGAAGTTGTAAATGCATTGCTGGCCATTATATTTTACTATTTAATGTATAATAGCTGCATCTAAAGCTGTAAATACAATGGTGGCCAAAGATATTTTCATACAGAATAGTAGAGAACATCTTCATTTTTCTTGTGTATGATTTTAATGTTATGAAATCATTTGATAACCTTAACATCTGGCGTGACAAATTTTTTAATTAGGTATTTTGACTAAATTATCTAATAATTTAACTTTTCTATTCATTCAGAGGTTTTGTTGATTTTTGCTACTGCTGACCATGACCTTCCATCTAATTTTTTTGACAGGCAAGACCATCTGATCCAAAAAAATTTCCATTTCTGGTGCTTGGAAATAAAATTGATGTGGATAGTTGAAACAACAAACATTGGTTGTTACAGGTTTTTGAGAAAAAAGCCAGATCATGTTGTGCTTCTAATGGCAATATTCCTTACTTTCAAACCTCTGCCAAAGATGCCTTCATAGTCCAAATTGAAGATTATGAACAATTCTGTTACATATGAGATATTGAACAATGCTCATTTTAGTGGGCAAAGGTCTCTCAATATTCCAAATAAAGTCACAAGACAAGGATATCTTTTCTATTGTGTAATGCAGTTAATGATTAACAGGTCACACAGGCAAGAAGGCACTCAAATGCCATATGTAATGCATAATGATAATCTAGATAGTCTAATTAGCTTAACTGATATTTATTCTATGGTTGTACAAGACAAAGACCATTCATATCTTAAACTTAATACATTCTCAAATTTTTACTTACTATTATCACCTATACATGAGTTTTACAGCTATAAATGACTCTTATCACTTTCAAATTATCACTATATTGTCTTCGGCGTACCCATTGCACCCCACAGGTGCGATTGCTATTTTATACTCTTTTAAGTCTAAATTGGGAGGAGGAATTATTTTTTTGAGGAGATCTTTGGTGAAGTGAAGGGAGTGTGGTGAAAAGGGAGAGAAATGGAGGAGTTGGATTGCAGGAGCCTTTTTGAAAGAAGTTCTATTTGGTCTTCATCAAAACCTTTACCAAAATCTTTTGGGAGCTTGTGAGGTAGGTTTCCATTTTGTTTATGTAGTTGTAAAATGTATGAATAGATGAATGTAACAAGTGTTTTATAATGTAAATTTTCTTGTGAGTGCTCTTTATTTTTAAGATTGAATATTGTTGGTTTTGGGTTGTGATGGGAGAGTGAGATTGCCTCCTCATGTCTCCCTAAATAGAATCTTGATAAAGATTTCTATAATGTGAACTTCCTTGGTTTATGGGTGTTGTAAATGATGTATATTATGTCAAATAAAATAGTGAGTTAAGTTGTTTTTTTTGTGGCATGAGCTATAATCTGTGGGTTGTTGGTTGGATTTCCTAGCTCGGGGGTGGCTTGTGAGCAAGCCTAAGGCTAGGAGGTGAGCTTCCTTATGGTCATTGAAAAGTTTTCTTGTGGGTTTTGTGTGTAGATCCTTGCTGAGACTAGAGACTAAAATAAGACATTTTGGTCTTCATGGTGATAAGAGTGGAGACATTTTGTTATAGGAAATTTCCCCAAAATATGAATTAAAAAGAAGGTAATTAAATAAGACATGGAAGGTGTGAGAATCCTTAAACTAGGGGAGAGGGGCCTATAGTGGAGCACCCTAACTTCACGTTTCTCAGAACCTTACATGGAAATTTCAAATCACTCCCAATTCTATACAACAATTTATTTAGCAACTCATGTGCTTCTATATTTCGTTTTAGGGCCACATCATCAAATTTAATGCCACATCAGCATGCTTTTTGTTGAGGTATCCAAAAACACCCAAAAAAAAGTGAGACCGATAGTGGTGCACTAAGTTGTGTTTTATTAGTGCACTGTTGTGGCATCACATGATTTGTCACTTTGCATAATTTATGGATGAAAAGTGTTTTGCAATTGGATATTAAAGTGCTCCACTATGGGGCCCACTAAGGACTACTTCTATCCCCACTATTGGACCTTGCTCCATTATGGGCCCCTCTCCCATAGAGTGCAAAATGTATATATTTCCTCTTAAAATGCAAATAAATGTTTGTATTAAAAAACATATATTGTTGTTCATTCTATACGCAACTCATGTGCTTCTATATTTCATTTTAGGGCCACATCATCAAATTTAATGCCAGATCAGCATGCTTTTTGTTGAGGTATCCAGAAACGACCAAAAAATAAGTGAGACCGATAGTGGTGCACTAAGTTTTGTTTTATTAGTGCACTAATGTGGCATCACATGATTTGTCACTTTGCATAATTTATGGATGAAAAGTGTTTTGCAATTGGATATTAAAGTGCTCCACTATGGGGCCCACTGAGGACTACTTCTATCCCCACTATTGGAACTTGCTCCATTATGGGCCCCTCTCCCATAGAGTGCAAAATGTATATATTTCCTCTTAAAATGAAAATAAATGTTTGTATTAAAAAACATATATTGTTCTTCATTCTTTGAAATGGAAAGAAAGGAAAATTACCATTTTATTTTATTGTTATGCTGCAAGTGTTCCACTATTTTACTGTGTCCATATGTGAAAACATGTGCTTGTGAAATAGCACTAAATCCATGTGCTCCCTACCTACAAGAGGAAACAAATAGAAATATATGAAATGTAAATCCAAGTTTAAAGAGCCACATCAGATGTCTAGGAATTATTAACCCTTACCCAATGCCTGATCTCTACCCATAAGTGGGTCACTGTGTGTTAGAGCATATGACTTGAATCTCAAACTACAAACTATATTCTTACAAAATACATGTATGTAGAATATATAAAAAAAAAGACTAAATATATATTGTATTACTTACATATAAATTGATATTCATATTATCTCTTTTATATCTGGGAATATAAAACATGATATGGCTCTAGGAAAATAAGGAAATTCACCCTCAGCAATTCACCATACAGAAAATTCACTTCCAAGTAAAATTCACCGCCACCAAAACTTTGATTTTATTAAAAATATTAAGATGAATTGCTGATGGCGAATTTGACTTGAGAGTGAATTTTCGGTTATATATATATAATTTCTTTATCATTTTTTTTTTTAAAAAAAAACCTCTTTTAAAATAATAAAAATATATATTAAATTTTAGTTTACTAAAAAAAAAAAAAACTTAAAAATAATTAAAAACAAATTAGAAAATATATATATTGAAAAAAATAAAGGGGCCACAGAATCAGCCCCTGCTGTGACCTTCCTAAATGGGGAAGCCACAGGGCTAAGCCTTGCCGTGACCTCCCACAGGAGGCTCAGCTCCATGGATGGGGTCGGCTCTCCCAACAAATTAAAAAAAAACAAAAAATAGAACTTGAAAATTCCTTTGTAATCGCATACCTGTCAAACAAACAACAAAATAAAAAAAAATGGTGAATAGCCAAGGAAACTTCCCAGTTATCATTTTGAAAAAAATATATACATCACTGTACCAATAAAAGTAAGATTTGCATAGAGGGCTTGGTATATCTGACGCCTGATAAATTGCACCAACACAGAGAACAAATATATGAATGTGTCTTTGAGCAACACAGTATTTTATGCACGGGTACATGAACACTTGAGGATTTATATGATCTATTAAAGAAAACAAATGGGAAGAAACAGATAAACAAAAAGAGGAGGGGTATCATAAACAAATTATCAAATCGGGTAATGATAACAAAGAAATCAAATGAGTATCTGCAAATAAGAGCATGGGCTAACTTATTGCCACTTTGTCTGCAATCTTGAGTTTCTTCATTTTATTTAACCTGCAAGAATAAGAGGAGGAAGGAAAAAAATTGCAATGAGGGTTTCAAAACAGCAAGGAATGGAAAATTATTGAAAATAAATTACAGAAAGAAAAAAATAAAAAATAAAATTAAAATTAAAATAGAGAAAAGAACTGCAATAATATTCAACTATGAAGTAATTTAGATCACACTCAATAAATCTGTATAAGTTTTCTTCTTCATCTTTCACCTGCAAATAAACAAGCAAAATGATAAAAATGAAGAAATATATATTTAATTACATTTTCCTTATGAGTTAGGGTTTGATAGAGCCTAAGATCTAATGGTTGAGAATCAATCTCATTCAATTGATGAGATTATCTTTATGTTTAAATTGATGAGATTAAGGGTGGGGTCCCATGGGGGTGCTACGGGGTCTACTTTTAAGGAACAGGAGGTCTCATGGATTCATAAAAAAATTGCTACGGGATTAAATGGAATCTGCTCCTAAAAAGTAGCAGTTGCTATGTTTTAGGGCTGCAAACTTGAGGGGTGGAAATGGGGTGGGGTTGGGGCTTGCCCCTACAGTTTAGCAATTGTCTTTGCCATTTGTAGGCAATCAACTCAAGTTTCAAATTCCCACCAGAATAAATTTGAGGGGAAATATTTGCATTTACAAATTATTAGCTCTACGTTTGACATTGCACTCCATCAACAATGCATAGCCTGAAACATTATTAAGGTTTGTTTAGAATATGCACGTATCTTTTCATGCTGTGCATTATGCTGTATATTCAGTTTTTAAATTCTTCCTAGATTCTTCATTTTAAAATTGGGTCACAAGACTTGTTTTACTGGGTTTTCATAGCCGAGTAAATTTCAAGTGTGAAAATCCTAACAATCCAGATTTTGGGTTTTAAAGCAGAGGCATGCAAATTAAGCATAAAATCAAAGTCCCAAAGTCTCGAAAGATTAGAGTTCCGGTTTGAAAAAGAGAACAATAAAAGAAATGTAAAGGCGCGTTTAAATTCGAATCCCTAAGTTTTGAATCTTAGTGATTCAGTTATGGGATTATTGTTTTAAAATTGAAATCTAATGACAAGATTAAACCCGAAACCCCAAAGGCCCAAAGCTCCTGAAATTAAACACCCATTTCATTTTTTTATTGTCAAATTAATTATATTTAAAAGTAATAAAAGTAAAATTTATGAGAACACTAGCTTCCTTAAATTATGGAGGTTGATGTTTAAGCTAGGCCACACTTCATGGGATCACCAGCTTCCTTAAAATTTGGAGCTTAACATTTTAAGCTGAACAATGCTAGTAAGTTCATGGGACCACCAGCTTTAAAAACTTCCTAAAAATTCTCAACAGCACCCGCGGAGATTTTTAAGCAAGTGCCCCCCATAGGACCCCACCCTAAGTGCTCAACATATTATCTTTATGTTTAATTTACGCCGAAGGTGTATCCAGTGTGAGGTAGATTGAGCTAATTTTCAAAATCCATGGCTGGAGACGAATGAATGTTTGCCCATCGTTTGATACTCCGTCCACCTTCACCGCTTTTCACACCATCTACTTTTCATGCCGTCCACTTTAATTTCTCGCCCATATCAATGCAAAACGATAAAGCGAATCTCAACCGTTCATCATTTTTTGTTAGCTATTTTTTTGCCATTTTTGGCTGCATTGCCTACTGCTATTGGTTTCCCCTCCTCCAAACTCTTCCTCGCTCGTACTGATCTTTCACTTCTATGATTTGGCGAGCTGTAGCCAGAAAATAAGGTTTCGATGACGGTTGTAGAGTATGTTTATTAAAATGAAACTTAGGCCAAAATCCTAATAATGAGCACATTTAGGTTTACTGTTTCACTGCCTCGACAGACACAATGTTTTTTCTTTAATTATTGTTGTGTGCAGACAAGAGAAATGAGCAATCAATTATTTATGGTTGTGTTTAATTCATCTACGAAATGAATCCATGCATGAACTCTTCACTGCAGGGACGGACACGTCCTCCTCCACTATAGAATGGGCCATATCGGAGTTGATCTGGCACGAGAAATTCTAGCGCAAACTGGAGATTTCCTCAGAAGCGACAAAGTGAATGAAATATTTAATTTAAAAAGGACAAAAGTGAAGGAGCCTCTAGAGAGTACGGCCGTGATGGAGGAAATGGAGACTCTTCAATTTAAACCCACTGCTTTCATTTATGTGAAACGCTTGACCATATTTGACATTTGTGGGGAATGCCAAAAAGCTTTCCAACTGCTCAAGTATATGAAGAAGGCTGGGATTTCTCCTGATAGACATGTCTATGATGTAATCATTAACACTTTTTCCCAAGCACAACTACCTGGAACATGCAGTGAAGGCATTTGATAGAATGATGGAAAATGGCATTGAGCCAAATGACATCGCATGGAATACCCACATAGACTGTCATTGCAGGGGTGGCCAACATGAGTGTGCAATGCACATATTTAAAGTCATGCTGGAACATGGGTGTTCTCTTGCTGCAGCAGGGACAATCGGACCAAATCAAATCCACTCTCAGTAAAATGCAAAGTGAGGGTTTGCTACCTAAAATTCTCCACTTTAACATGCTCCATGAATTATGAAGAAATTCAAATGTGTTGCAGTAAAAATGAAAATGGAAAATAAAATAAACTCTACTCAGGAATCACCATGGCTACCAAGGCCATTGCTAGGCTACTCACAACTGCAATGGCCTGTGATTACTTCTGCTCCTCATTCATAATGCTATTGTCCATCAACACCACCACTGCCCTCTTTAACTTGGCCTTACAAGGACTGTAGACTGACAGACCTGGGCCATGTTTTGGCCTTTTCAGGGCACCACATTTGTTGACAAGTGAAAATGAAGTTGCAACAATGGATGAGCTCAGTGATAGTGAAGGTGTCAAAATTAAATTAAACTCTTAGAGTGATGATTTGCAAATTCTTAACACATAAAAGTGTAGAGTCAATTGGAGGACACAAAAAATTTCTTGATTCAAATTCATTGAAATGCATCAAAGGATTGATGAAATGTGAGCTTTGGAACACACCATGGACAACCATCAGTAGGCGTGTATGCAAAATGTGGAAGAATAGATGAGGCACGTGAACTGTTCTGTAGATGCCACGTCCAACTACCATGAGCTAGGTGTCTGACTTTTCTGCTTACTTTTAAATATAGAAAATTTTCCCAATAAAAAAGCCAAAAGACAATGGCACGCGGTTTTGATTGGCTTTTATAGTTATGATGCCCCATTATGTTTGTATTATAGTCATTAGGAGTCTTTGAATCTACCTTTGTCATAGGTAGAAGTTAAAACCTCATATTAGAAATGTTCATTTTCTTAGGGAGAATTGATACTCAAAATTATGTATTTGCTCAGGCAATAAGAATTTATGAGCTTTGCAGGTAGATGTATAGTGCATTATATGTCGGTATATATATGAAGTCGTGACACAGATCTTATTGAAGTCTGACCAATTTATGAGAAAAAAAATATCTTTGATGTTGTCTAGTCTCTAAGTTATGTTTTGATGCTTTGCACTGCTATAGGATGTATCTGTTACATGGAGTATTTAGTAGATAGTTGGGAAAATATTTCTCATTCCACAGTAAAAAAATAAATATCTAATAAGTAATTTGATTGGATGAAAACATTAGCTCCCCTTCTTATAGGCAGGGACTAAAAATAGATTCTTTTAAATAGAGGTAAATAATGAATAGAAACTTATGTTTAGGTCTTTGATTCTTGAGTACAATGTAAATTATAATCCTCACTAAGATATTAATATATAAATACTATATATTAATATATATTCTTTTATTTATATATTGTATAATATAATATATAAATATGATAAATAATACATAAATGATATACATTATAATATAAAATAAATATACTATAAAATCTCAATATTCATGATTATATTTTATCTTTGAGGTGTATTATAAGAGTTAATCTCAATATAGTGGTTCATATTATGCTAATTGCTAACTTTGTGAAGGATAGAAATTCTTCCTCCAAAAGTCATAAATCTGACTAGAATATGATAGTCAAGTTAAGAATTGGCATAGAAAGTGAACTAAAAAAATGAATTCAATGGATATGGGTGTGCTTTGGAAGACCCAATGCAAGTGAGATTTTGATGAAAAAAAGAAGCTAGAATCAACATTTCAAAATCGAACAAGACAAAAGATTCAATGATATTGATAAGGAGGTGGATAGTTTTTTGATCCAATTCTTGAACAACACAGTGTTAGAAAGTTGAGTCTTAGACATTGAAGGAAATATACCACTGCATGTTCTTTGAGATGTTTACCAATTGGTCTTTTGGTGATTATTTTAAATGTGAAGCTATTGAGTGGACTTAGGAATTGTGTCTGATTTTGCAATAAAGACAAACTTGAACGAAAAATGATTATGACAAATCAAGTCTTACAAATCACATTATATATAACTATATTTATTATTGTTTAAATATTATATATTATATTCTATAATAACAATTATTACACATAAACTAAAAATTATTATATCTAGATTTATTAATAAATTTTGATTTAATACAAATTAAACTAACATATAAATATAACACAATATATAATTTATATTTGTATAATACAAATTAAATTATATGTAATGTAATTCTATTTATTATAATAATATTATATAATATACACATTAAATTAACATAAATTACTATATCTTTATTATAATTACTATATTTTGATATAGTATAAATGAAATTAAAATACAATATAATACAATATATAATTAATATAATATATATCTAATATAAT
>VDFB02174128.1:0-26115 GCA_007258455.2 Sequoia sempervirens
CAATCCAAGGTTTCAATTGAGGATTGGCGAGTTGTGACATCACATTTTTTCATTCATATTTCATTTCATGCATTATTTCATTACAAGGTTTAATTACCAAAATGGGGATTGACCAAGGAAATACCCTATTCTCTAACAAAACAACATTTTTCTTCTCCTTTAATGTGTGATTGTAGGTTTTAAGTTGAATATCTTTTGGAGAGAAAAATCTATGAAGTTTCAAAGTTATCAAAGTTGTCACATTTCTTGCAAAATAATGGAAATTGAGTTAGAAAATTTATTTATGGGTTTCCAACATTATCTAACTAGCATCTGGGAGTTGATACATTGAAGAACATAACCCAAAATTTGATTTTCCAAAACCCTAGCCAAGACCCATTAGCCATAGGGCGAATGAGTCCTCAATGGGGCCCAAAAATAGAACTTTTTGCAATAGGTACACAACATTTGACCTTTTTATAATTTTCCTTTTTAGTAGTATTTGGGTTAGAATTGATTTATGTAACTCATTTATCCATTATTACCCTCATAATTGAGTGAAACTAGGAAGATATATACATGGTTCATTATTTCATTTTGGTGAACCACCCTATTTTTCTTCATTTCATTATGGTGAACCATACCTTTTGAGCATTGTAGTTTTCATATTTTGGAGTCCTTTTCATCCTAGATTTTGATCCTGCATTCATTTTCATTCATTTTCATTGAATTAGATCTCATTTAGGGTGTCTAGATTGCATTCAAATTTTCATCTCATCTAGGGTTTTTGGATTACATTCTTTGCATTCTTTAAGAATAAAAAATTCAAAAAATATTAGTCATCTTGCATATCATATACATCACATTAACTTTCATTTGAAAATTGAAACAAAAAATGCATATCAAACTAGGTCTTTTAGGTCATCATTTTATCACATTTTCAACTTGCATTTCACATTGCATTCTATAGAAAATCAAACTGAAACTTGTTGTAACAATATTGAATCTAAAAACAACTGAAAAATACCTAAAAATTAGTAAAAATCAGTTTCAAAAACATAATCTAGATCCATTCTCCATAGGGAAAATGATTCATTGATCAGGCTATAATCTGCATTTCTGGATATTAAAATCTTCATTTATGTGCTTCTATTTGTTGCTTTCAAATTTTTGTTTTAGTTTGCTAAGTTTTTGTTTCATTATTTTCATCATATCTAGCTAAATTTGGTTCATTTAGGATATTTCCTAATTTCAAAATTACATTTAAAACATTTCATTTTAAGATGGTTGCATAGTGTAATCAACAAATTACCTTTTTTAGAATCTAAAAATTGAATTTACACATTACATTTTAGGTCATTGCATTAAAAATTAAGCCTTTTTCTATTTTGGTTTTGTACAGTAAGTTTTTAAAAATTGTATGGGATATACAACTTAGTTTCCTATTACAAATACTATTGTAATACATAGTTTGAGACTAACGTCGTCCCATGATACACCATTCACCATGGATCTTGGGTTTTCTAACTCTCTTGCTAATAGTGTTGATAATCAACCTCCTATGGATCATAATATGCATACCTCATTTCCCATGACTTTCGTTGTAGTGCCCCTCCATGTCAGTTGTTCTGGATTTTTGCGTGAGTATTTGCGCTTCATTGATTACTGTGTTATTTGTTTTTGTGAAAAATATCATATGTTAGTAGTCATATTTAAATAATTAATTAAATCCTAAGTGATTTGCAAAGTTATTTAAAATATATTAAATCAAATGATTTAGGGCAAATGATTAAATTAAACTAATTCGTTAAAAGTAAAAAGTGATATTGTTAGATAAATTGATTTAAATTGTTAAATTAAAGTTAATAATAATTATGAACAAAATAATCTTCAAAAGATAATTATTATAATAAGAAATTTATTTGGATAAGGAGATAGGAAGCTGAAGGGTTTTTAAACAAGAAAAGCTGGAAAGAAACTTCACCTTTTTAAGCAGTTGGAAGTCGAAGTGAAAGGGGGAATTTTCAAAATAAATTTAGCTTTGGGGGGGAAGACGAGGGGTCTCCCATCTAAAAAATATGGTTGCCCTCTTTACTTCAGAGGATCCTCATAATTTGGGAGGTTACTAGCTTTCTCGAATGTCGTACTCACGCCAGTAGAAGATATTGATTCTATTTTATTCTCTCACATTTTTACTATGCTTCCTTAGAACTTAACCCAACCACTTTCATCCTAACACCCTCACCATCGGATACCCATTTTACAAACTTCAGCTCTATATTGCACCGGAGGAATCCAAGAATGAAGACCATGATATCTAAAGGCGAAAGAGTGGCTGACCCATAAAGGTTTTCCCAAATAGCTTCTATAGATGGAGTCAGACAGAGTTCCATCCCATCCTCCGTACGGCTAGCTCGAGATCTTGTTATAAGATTATCATAGCGTATACAGGTAAGTATTCCTTAGCTAGTAGCCCATAATTATGGATGATTTTAAATCGAAAATGAAGGTCATGCATTTGTTTGATCAAAACTAAACTAATGAGATTCACATAGGATAATATCCATTTATAATCATAGCAATTTGCATTTATTGGGTGTCATTCAAATAACACCTTCAAATTTTTCTATTCGCCGAGTTCTAGATAGAGTGGCTCTGGCTGTACACTCTATGGCATAGATTTTCCTAAAGGTTTAGATAATTTCTCTGATTTTCATTGCCATCCAATCTCAGCCGCGACTCCTGAACTTAGTAGGGAGTTTAAAAGTTTAAATAACCTGCTTGACTCTGCTGCAATCTATCGTAGTTGTTGCTCTTGAAAATAAATATTGTCAATATGCTAACATAATAGAAAGCTTGCCTTTGAGTATGGTGAAGTCTATCTTCCATACTGGTGCATCTCTGGAACTCACCACCGAATAGAAATGTGTTTTGTTCAAAACAAAAAAAGTTGTTCATTATTTCTCCTCCTCTTAAGTCACGTATTTTCTTCTCACCTCTCCCTTTTCCTTTAAGTTTGTTGATAACATTTGGAATTTGATAATAATGCAAGTAGACAGCGATATTTCCAAACTACAATATTCACTTTCTAATATACTTGGCAACCTGTCCTTGTTACGGAATTTAGAATTGAAACATTGTATAGAATTTAACAGTCTCTCTGAAATCTTTGATCACCTTTCATAGCTGCAACTTTTTCACTTGCAAAGGTGTAGTAAATTTAATAACCTCTTTGATTTCATTGTTAACCTATCATAGCAACTCACTTGAACATGGTAGAGTGTATAGATTTAAATAAATAAACTCTCTAATTTTATTATCAAATCCCAAATGTTATCCGCAAGACTGTGGCTTCTCACATTTTTGCAACCATAACCATCTCAAACGTGGAGGAAGCTTGGTTCGGGTGTCTTCTCTGATGCCGTCGATGAGCAGATTGTTCAAGTGAAGAAATTGAGGACCAATGAGCAGATTATTTAATTCTCTTGGTCTGCACAATGTTTCAAGCCTTTTCCAATTACCTCCATTCAGTCGAAGCTGAGAGAAATTGATGTTATTGAATACAGTGTTTAGATGAGCTCCTTTGCATAGTCTGGTAATCTAAATTTATATAATCTCCCTGATACCATTGGCAACCTATCACAACTGCAGTGTTTAGACTTTGGATCATGTATAAATTTAAATAGTCTCCCTGAAACCATTGGCAACCCGTCGCAGCTACAAATCTTAGACTTGCATAGGGGTAGTAAATTAAATAATTTCTCTGATTTCATTTGTCAAACTATCTTAGCCGCATACCTGAGCATAATAGAAAGTTTAAAGGTTTAAAGGATCTCTCTGATTTTATTAATCAACCGGTCTTTGTTGCAGCTTAGTTTAGTGACAACATCAATAATGTTATCATAAACAGAATGGTTAACAAATGGATATCTTTTCAAATTCTGACGTCACGTATATCATTGTCTGCATAATAATTTATTATTATCCACCTATTTAAGATAATAGGATTCATAGGCAGTAGAATAGTATAGTACTATAGTCATAATATATATATAGGTAATATTTTGGTAGAAGGCATTTCAAACAATAACTTGTTCTTCATATATATATAAATGAATAACAAAAAGGTTCTCATTTCTCACTTTAGTTATATTGGAGTGAATATTGTAATTATGTTGTGTATGTAGAATTGATGAAAATTGTTTTGTAACAAAGTGATTCCTAGATGAATAAATGAGAAGTTCGAATAGAAAGGAAGACAAATTAACTTAGTATTTTTAGGTGTCTTTTTGGTAGTTCTTGGAATCATGGTGCCTCTTGGCTTTAGGTGAACTATGTGGAGGTTGTGTGTTCGTAGAATTAGAGGTTGAATGTTATATGCATATAGCTATAGAGAAAGGAGTCATTATTGTGATGAATGTGTAGTGAGATAGATATTAAATATGTCTCTTCGTTTTCTTTGAATGAACTTGAATGATGTCTCAATAATAGAAGAGATAGGATATAAAGGAAGCCTTAAATACTAGTTTAATGTTATCACTTTTTGTAGATTAGAAGAAAGAGAATGATTAAATAGTTTAGATGATTAATTGAGTAATATTAAGGATGTTTTTGAATTATATCATCATAAAGTTATTAACTTGTTTTGTATAAAGGGATTAAGTAATCTTGACAATAGGAGAGTGATAGAATTAGGAATGGAGATTGTTGTATAATGTGTAAATTGGACCATATTTGTTTTAATTTTGTATACTTGTGATTAGTGTCTTATGGCTTAAAAACATTAGGTTTTATCTTCACTTCGCAATATTGTGCTATCCTTAAATGTTGGAAATGATTGATCTTTAAACTAATGTTCCTTTTAGATTGTTTCAAGTTACCTCTTATTGAATGCATAGTTATATTGTAAATGAATGTGTGGTTTTATGGATTGTTTTGATAGACCCTTTTAATGTGACTTTTCGTGAGTTGATTTTGAGTTGGAGATTTTCTCTCATTTAATTTATGTTGCTATTCGTTGGGAACCCATATGTTTTCTTTTGTTCTTTACCCTAAGTGGTAGATTGGTTAATGTTATCATTATCATGATTGATGGTTCTGCTTGAGTTGTTGACGAGTCAAATTGAAAAGTCCTTTGAGTTATGGGTATTCCAGGTTTCCTCGATTCATTTAGTCTGCATCAAAGTTGTCGATGTTGTTTGAATGGAGTTAAGTTGGATCTTATTTTGCATATATCTACCCATGAGACAAATTGAAAATAGTTCTGTGGCCTTGCACAATTGCTGTCGCTTTCATGTTGTCATCCTTCTAAAGGTGATTTATATTTACCACTATAAATTTTGGGAGGAGAGAAAAAAATTGAGGTCTCCCTGGAAAATATTTGTTTTGATAATTTGAGATTTGTTCTGACTGATGTTGGTTTACTTGTTATGTTATTTACTTTATCTCTATTTTGATATATATTTTGATTTCCGCAGGCTTGAGTTGATTGGACGCTGATGTTCTCTTTACCCTTTACGTAAGGTGTCTTGCTTCTGATTTTGGAAAGGGTTGTAACAAATTGCTGAGACCTCGACGTACCTTCTGTTAGCTGTATGGCAATGCCCCGCAAGCATATTGCTATGATGCGACTTTGTTCAACCTGGCGACGGTACAACCCCTGGTTTTGTTGTTGGGTCTCGGAGAGTGGTTTTGTGAATGGGCGCCCGTGGAAGGCAAGGCAATGTGGATAACCCACGAGTGAGTTGGTAATCGCGAAAACCTAATAATTAACCGCAGGGAGGGTTGGGTAGTAATATCATAATAAGATTTAAAAAATGGATGCCTTGTCTTCATTAGTGCTTCCGCAAACTAATGGAAGGCTGAGAAGGCCGTGGTTGGCAAGGTCGTAACCTCGTCCTCATGAGAGGTTATCGGCTCCGCATGAGCTACCCTATGGTGCTGGCGCCTCAAGTAGGAGGAAGGGCCAGGATATCCATAGATGGGGGCCGGTGCCTCAGTTTGGAGAAAGGGCCAGGATAACCCATGTAGGCTATGCGATGACACTCTCCCCTAGTTGCCCATGTGTTTTTTTTACTTTATTGTGTTCCTCTGGAAGTAGGTTATGGGAGTTGGTTTAGATTGTTGATATTTGGATTTATCTTGATTTATGATTATTGCCTCGATACATCTTTGGTGTACTTTGTGGTCTTGTGTGATCTCATTGATATTTGACTTATGACCTTGTACTCTTATGATACTATGATATGATGTTATTATATTGTTTAATTGTAATTTGAATTGTATTATTTTTATTAATTCAGTTTGATTTGGAAGTGTTTCTTGATCATTCTTTGGTTACTTGTTTATTGGTCATTGCTTTGATTTATGTGTAGGGATTTGTGACTTTAGGTTATTATATTGACTCTTGTAATCCTTGAGTTTTATGATACTTTTGTACGCTGAGTCCGTGGTTGCATTTTCGTTCTAGATGTTCTTGGTTGAGGACCTCTTCTTTACCTAATAGCACCTGGGAAAATCTTTGACCACATGGTCTAAAAGGTGGAACGTAAGCACCCCATCGGGTCCCCACAAATGAGGATCGAGGTGCGATTGATGTCGCTAGAATGCACCTGTGAAGCATCCACTGGGAGCCGCCATATGACTTTGTATTCATCTATTTATTTGTATCATGTTGTCTTGTGTATGGTTTCCATTTATGTTTGAAACACTTTGTATCATCAGACTGAAACAATGCATTGCAAATGTAACAAGTTAAACTCGGCAGGGATTTTTGGGCCATGGAAGCATTCATGGTTAATCTTGTATATATGGTATTTGCGTACACACGATGGTTTCTTTATCAATGCTTTATCGCGTATGTGTTACATTTGTTAATGCCAGACATTTTTATTTTTTCACCCTGTGGATCTAAGTCAGAATGACTCTTCAAAAATCTCTAAGGGATGTATATGTTAATGAATCTACTTAAATGAAATTCATGTCATGTTTTAATGTGTATTACATGTATGTTATGTTTACTTTTAAAAAAAAAAATTTGCTGTAATTATTGTTTATTTTGTCCTTTGGGGTTCGCACGACGGGGCGTTACATTTGTACCTACAACCAATATGGTTAATGTTAGTAACACCATCCCTACCATGAGTATCTGTACTCAATATTTTGGGTATACCCAAAGACAAGGTGGAACTTCAATTCCTCCTTCTACAATACCCATTTCCATTCCTACATACACTATTACTCAAGTTACCACAACCATTCAGCCTACTAGCAATGCCAACACTTCCTTAGATATTTCCACAAGGAATCATTCTAGCTTGATGCATTCAAATACAATATCTCCTCAACCATCCTCCCTCACAAATTTATAATTCACTTTCCCTTCACATACATACACCACTCCACCTTACTCCCCTCCAACTTATAATAACAACAATGATGCCATCCTTAAAACACTTTTGCAAAACTTGTCAGCCCTTCAACAAAAAATCACAACCATAAATAAAAAACAATGGTCAACCTTCACAATACATCAAAACCAACCTATTATCCCTAGAGATATTAAGAACACAAATTCCACAAGGTATAGAAGTTCCTAGATTTGAGAAATATGGTGGGAAAGGAGATCATGTTAGCCATGTTTCCACTTATATAGTCTTATGTAGTAATTTCATCTTTGAAGATAATCTCTTGGCTAAACTATTCCCTAGGTTATTTAAGAATACTGATTTAGAGTGGTTTTTCTTCTTTCTAAATAATTCAATTAGTTTATTCAATGAGCTTATTAATTCTTGTTATAACCACTTCCACATTCACATGGGTCCCAAGATGAACCTAACTTATTTAATTACATACAAGAAAAAGGATGATGAAAAGGTTACTAATTTCATAGCACGCTATCAAATTCTATATTCACATATAAACATTAAGATTCCTAATGTTGACCTTGAATAAATGTTTATTGCCAACTTACAAAACAAAATATAAACCAAACTAAAAATGTTGAAATTCCCATCCTTCACATAGTAATGTACAACCCTTTGTGACTATCAAAATATGACATATGGTCGTGATTTGAAAAATCCTCCTAGCCATCCTAAAAATTATAAATCCACAACTCAAAATTATTAGAAACCAAGATCTGATTGCAAACTAGAAAAATCACCTCCCACAGAAGAGAAAAATGAAAAAGTAGAGATTTGCAAAAGATGTGCAAATTGATATATTCGAAGTACCAATAATTACAAGAGATAATTTTCTTTATAAAAGAAAAGATGCATAAACCTAATCTTATGTTGAGCAACAAGATAGCTCAACAAGATGAGGATGAAACCTAGGAATTAAATAATTACCTAAGTAAACTTATGCAAATGTGTAATTAATAATTAACTACACCAACACCTCCCCATAAGTGCAACTTAGGGAGAAGCAAATTATTATACAAATATGAGTCCCAACAACAAGGCCTGATTAGGTACTCATGTACAAATGCAAAGAGACAGAAAACCCAGTGGGAAAACCCCCCCCTCAGAGAGATGAACTGCTGCAAGGAATCATTGGAAGAATTTTGAAGAAGAAACACTAGAACCCCAAATCTAGCAAGCAAGGAAAGATACTTTTGTTTGCAAAATAACATATCAAAATCACAAATGCAACAACAAACCCGATGCCAAGGAACACTAGAAACTCACATACTAGATCAACCCTAGAATCTGTGAACAACAGTAGATGAAAGGATGAAAAGGACCCATAATGATGACAAATCTAGAAGTAGTGTCTCTTGAAGCCAATGCCAAACTGAAACTAAAACTGCCCATAGGACAAGCACCATCAAGATTTTGGAACATTAACCATAAAAACATGGCCCTCAAATGAGAAAGATATGAACCAATGTGGATCAAGAACTATAGAATCCCAATGTGAAGTGTGAACTGAAGCAAACCAAAGATGTGTCCAGCTAAATAAGAAAGAAGCTAAAAGGAGACAACAAGAAACTAGAAAAACTCATGTTTGTTGTCACTAATAAGAAATATGGATGCAAGAACCCCCCTTAATGGAACTTTATATCAGTTTGTTATTATAAAACCAGTGATAAATGAAAATTCAAACCTAGCACACAAAACAAAAATAAATTCATGCATAAAATAAGGTAAAAATATTCTATAAATGACTTCAGATCTGCATAGAGACCAAAACTAGCTTTCTAATGCCATGGAAATTGTGAAAAACAGATAAAGTCAAAAGATATGCATTCCAGAGTGAAAATGACAACATCTGACTTCCGAGGCTGAAAAAGGAATCAAAAATGAAAAACTAGAAAATAAAACTTGCACCATTGCATAGAGCACCGAAACAGCTTTCTGATGATATCACGTTTTCAAAAAAAGGACATCGTATGCCCAAGATACGCCCATTTCCATGAAATTTTTCCAAAAAGCTCTGATTTGGCCCCCAGAAGCCCTCAGGGGCTAAAAAAATAAGGCCCCTCGTCGCATGGGCGGACCAGGGGGCTAGTGGCTAGGGGGTTTTAGCACGGCCCCTAGTCACCCACGTGACTAGAGCTGGGGCTAGGGCTGGTGGCTGGCTCCTACATCGGAGCCCTCAATCTCAATAGAACCATTGCAGGGGCTTAAGGGTCCCATAGGGGCTAAACAGTTTGGTCCCCGGTCCCCACATGACCTTGTCGGAGGGCGGAGCTAGTGTAGGGGGCTCGCATTGTGGCAGACGGGCTGAGAGTGGGTGGTGCGGCTAGTGGGAGTGGCCAAAGGGTGGCGCGGTGGCGGTGGAGGGGTGGTGTGGTCAGTTTTATACTAGCCATGCAAAAACCCAATGCATTTTTCTAATTTTTTTAATTTTTTTTTTTCAAATTTTGTGCATCAGAATGTGTGCCTGGGGACCGTATGGCCCTTAGGTAAATTTTTTTTGCTTCTTCGAATGATTTTTCCCAAACTAGACAAATTTTATATGGAAATAAGTGTTTTTGGATGCCACGAATCCAATGGCGAGGTCTGTTTGGGCCCAAAGTACTCCAAAAATCAGGCGACCCCCAGATCTATCAAAAAAGTCACCGTGCTTGAAATCCTCATAGATCTAGCAAACAGTGATGAAAATGAATTAAATAAAAGTCATTTCTAACTTTTTCCAGCACTCTGAATCCAATAGAAAACCCCGATCTGATCCAAGATGCTCTAGAAATATGCTCAAGGAAAGAAACCCTCGAGGGACCCCAAATGAGCTCTGCACTGTATTCCTCTGAAAAACCTTACAAGGGGCTGCAAATTGAGGCTCTGATACCATGTTAGAAACCAAGATCTGATTGCAAACTAGAAAAATCACCTTCCACAGAAGAGAAAAATGAAAAAGCAGAGATTTGCAAAATATGTGCAAATTGATATATTTTAAGTACCAATAATTACAAGAGATAATTTGCTTTATAAAATCAAAGATGCATAAACCTAATATTATCTTGAGCAACAAGATAGTTCAACAAGATAAGGATGAAACCTAGGAATTAAATAATTACCTAAGTAAACTTATGCAAATGTGTAATTAATAATTAATTACACCAACAAAAATAGTTACCAACCTTTCAAGAAGCAAAATAGGGGCTTTTTACAGCTTAATTACCCTCAACCAAACCAACAAGTTGATAACCAAGTTTCTGCCATATAGACAACAAATGCATATGCCTTTGTGGATAGGAATAGAAAATTTACTCCTCTACCCAATACCCATCATAATATCATGTTGCAGCTCATAGAAAATAATATGCTTTCCTTACCTCCTTTTTGAGCTCCTGATCCTAATAAACCATTATTCACAAGATATCAAATAAATTCTTATTGCCATTACCACCAACAAAATGGACATGATACAAAATATTATAAGTTTGTTAAACATCTTGTACAAGACCTTATTGATTCTAATAAAATTCTAATTGGAGGTGTGAATGATCAAGGTAATAAGTTTGTAGCTCCTCCTAACCAAAACTTGTAAATATTTACCAATCCCATGCTAAAACACACCATTTAATTTGTCCAAGCTAGTTGAATAAAGAATCATGTGATGAATGTTGACACAGATGATGAAAACATAAAACATGAAAATGAAGAAGAACCAATTAAAATGGTGTTGTTTAAGATAAACCTTGTAAGGGATAAAACAAAATTCCTCTTGATATTTCTTTCTCACAAAATGATATATTCAAGCATGCACCCAATGGTCCTCTTTACATAGCTAGAAGAATCAATGACAAGCCTACTAATGGGATATTAATTGATATGATCTATGTGAGAATGTGATAACTAAATAATTCCTCTTTGTGCATGAATATGAAAAACCAAAAGCATGGATCAAAATTCATAATGGTTTTTCTTTTCCTACGATGGGCTAGATAATTCTCACTTTAAAAGTTGAACCAAAACATTAAATGTCTCATTCATCATCATCCTATTGTCAATCCAATTTCATGTGAAGTTAGTATGTCCATGGCTTTAGTGTATGAATGTCATCTCATGAGTTTTTCATAAATTTTTTAAGTTTCCCTTTCACAATAACAACTTTACTATACATCATAGTGGCTTTAATCTTGTTCCTTCTCATGGAAAATTTTCATTGGATTACTTTTGGCCTAGGCCTATTGATTAATTCATTTTACTATTGTAGAATGTAGAGAGAATTTGATAGAAGAACTAGATAGGATGTTAGAAAGATCACACAAGATATACCGTGGAGAAATCCTTTCCAAAAAAAACTCTACCAAGAATTATTCTATTATTCAATCTCTGAATTACAATAGCTCGAATTCTTGCTTGAGAATGCTTCTTCTATCTTTACCAATCTTCTTCACACCTATAATAACAATTATGAAAACTCTATTCAACTTGAATGAGATATAGAGACAATATGCAACCTTGTAATCTCCAAATGGTGATAATTACAATGCATAAGCTTAAGCCCTTGAAAAGGTATGCCATATTCCTTCAAGTTGAGTTATTCAATGAAGACTAAAGCTTACAACATGTGCTTCATGCATTTGGGTGTCCCAAACTGAAGCTACAACTTCTCCTTCACTTCGGTGATAATTCCAAATCTCTTCCTCAAAGTTGGCGCCCTTACGTAAAGCTACTTAACTGATCCTTTAGAAATATCTTATCATGCATGAGAGGTAAATCCAATAAATCATCTTGGGCACCCAAGTTGGCTTCAAGTGATTTATAGTTAATCGAAACATTTACTCAACACCATTCCCAAAGAATGGTCATCCCTTGTTAACTGGAGGTAGTCCCTATTATCTGTCATACAACTCAATGTTATTAGCTATGCATTACAAGTTAATTGAAGCTAACTACATGCACTTGCATGCAACTAAAGATAACTGAACTGAACTAAACTAAACTAAACTAAACTTCAAGCATGCAAACATCAAATCCTAACTCCTAGGATCTTTACATGCATTCAAAAGTGTTAACTGTTACTCCGTATAGTTAACTGGACACAAGGTGAGTTTCACCTTACCATGTGAGTGTCTCATGTGTCCCTACTATTTTGGAACTCACTATGGACACCCTATCATGCTTCTTACATTTAAAATTAATTATAAATATCAATAATCATGATTATTTCATCAAATATTAATCTCATCCTAATCTTAGTGTTGTTGAACACATTCCAAGAATATATGAGATACATGAAATAATTAATGTTTAGGATTTTCAATTAAATGGCATCCTATTTCCAACACCAGTGATTGAAAAAAAAGACCTTCCAAATATTTAAGAGAAACCTATGACCATTTCATATAAGAGACCAAGAGATAACCAAAACAATCTTGTTGAACATCCTAAGATGAAACAAGTTTACAAAGACAAAGAGAAAGTGGTTGAACAACCTCCTATGGTTCCTTCCATTCCTCCCCTAAGGGAAGAGAAGAAGCCTATGATTAATAAACCTGATCTCTCATAAACTCAAATTGATAATATATTGAAAGGAAATCAAAATGCTAGAGATCATAGGAATAGGTGTCATGCTATTGCTTGTATGCTACAAACTAAAAAAAGAAGAGAAACATCGAAAATAAAAAATCTAAACTTAGTTCAAGCAATGCATGATAAATCTATACCCTTGCTGCAACATAAACAAGAAACATCTAGAGACATTATCATTTGACCTCCTATTATGATTAATCTAGATGATGACATTGATATTGCAAAGATTGATGAACGAGTTCATAATGAGTTGAATTCATTGTTTTTTTATTCTATGAGCTTAAATAACAAATCTCCTAAAAGGCATGTTGAACTTGGTGCATCCCCTAGTTTAGTACTTTTCATTGTCCTTTTGGCTAGTTTTCCACCTTTTGTATACATTGATTGAGATTGGGATGCAGACAACCTACTATAGGTTGACTTGCATGTTCCTTACTAGTCTTTTATATTGTTTTCATTTTCATGTTTCTTTATGTGATTTCATGTGTAGAATGTGATCCCTCATGTTGTTTCATTTGATTTCTCTCTCTCTCTCTCTCTCTCTCTCTCTTTATGTGCATTCCTTTATATGTACCTACATTATTCTATATTTCATAAGCATTCTATCTTTTTCACTTGTCTTGTGTTTTCCTTTTGGGGATGGCACAAGGTGTTAAGAGATTTAGGTCTCTTCCATGTTAACCTAAGAGGTTTTTTCCTTATTTTTTTCTCTCTTTGTATCATTCTTCAAGTTCTATGAGTGTTTGGGGAATGATGACATTTTTGAGCTCTATAACATTATAGGAAAGTGAACCATCAATTTCAAAGTATGATCTATGTACTTCTCTTGCACTCAGGGTTTTTCACCCAAAATGAGAGAGATAGACCCCTAAAATTGAGGTGGTTCAGCCAAATTAAGGAATGCATGATGTAATTATTGAATGTTGTGGTTGTGTTGTTAATATGTGGTTGTCATTGATGTCAAAACTATTAGCATAAATGTATTTGAAGCTGTGTATGTCAAGGATATTGAGAAAATTGTAATAAATGAGTTGTAGGTTGTCAGTGGTGAAGTGAAGTTCAGTGTAGCTGACATGATGGTGGTTACTACTATACATTGTTGATTAGAGGTTGTGGACTAAAGGGTTTGTTGCTGAGTGTATCTAGTTTATCCACATTGAGTTTCAGAGATACATATAAAGATTTGATCAAGTTATGAAGCATTTCATTCTGATAGTTTTTATGTTTCTTCAATCGATGTTCCTGATTAAGATGATGCTATTTTAGTTAGTTTAGTTGTTGCGGATGCTTATCTTGTGATTAGTGATGCTTGTGGATTTTTCTACATCATGCTTTATCTTCGTTGCACATCTACATTGATTGTTGTGCTTGTGGTTGGTGATTTTCTCTTGAGAGTTCATGTTTTTCTTGTTCTTGCCGACATGTTCTTTGTAGCATGTTGTGGATCTTTGAGGAGAAATTAATTGAAGTGCTTTCATGTTGGGGATGTTGATTTGGGCCCTCACTAAATTGTGGCCCACCTTGGTTTATTTGCATTGATAATCTTTAATGTTTTGGGTTGATAGTTTATATTCATTTTATTATTTCTTTGTGGTTGACTTGTAATGATGAATTTTTTTGTTGCAGATATTTATAAGAAATTGTTCATTTCATTTGAAGTATGTTGAATGTGTGTGTGCACAAATAATATTCTAAATCATTTGAAGGCAGAGCAGACTGTGAAGAAGTTTGATGAAGAGTGAAGAAGAGTGGAGAAGTGTTCATGTGCTTAATTGGAATAGTAATCAGGTATTAGTAGATGTTATTTTCTCAGTTCAAAATCTGGATGGTTGTAATCCAAATGTCTTTGTAAGATAGTGTGTCCTCCTTTGTAATTGAGTAGTGAGCTCTAGGTAGTGTGCCTAAATGCATGTGAATTTCACATACTTCATTTTCATTATACTTTTAACAAGGTATAATCTTATGGACTGACCTCCATTGTGGTTTTCCCCCTAACTGGGTTTCCATGTAAAAAATTTTGGTGTTATGTGTTTTTTTGATGTGTTGATGATTTTTGTTTTCATGGTTAATAATAAAATTAGAGAATAAGGTTAATAAGTTGAATAAGTTTTGAATTTTTTTGACAACTGATTCACCCCCCCTCTCAGTTTTTTGCCCTTGTATTGCCAAAATTGGTATCAAAGACAGTTCCTTGGAAGAAGTTTAACAACTTAAGGTGATTCAAGATGGCAAGTAACAAGAAGGATAGTTTGAGATTTGATGGAAAAAATTATTCTTTGTGGAAGACTCGAATGGAGTGCCATATGAGATGCATTGGTGAACCCTACTAGAGCATTACAAATAATATGTATATTATTTCACATAATGGTCCTACTACTTCTGTTGAGATCAAATATGTTGAGTATAATATCTAAGCTAAGGAAGCTTTGTTGAGTGCTTTGAATGATTCTAAGATGAAAAATGTTATGGATCTGAAGACTGCTCATGAGATCTAGCAAAAATTTGGAAACCTTCTATGAAGGTGATGCTAATGTGAAGATTGCTAAGTTGTAGAGTTTGAAAGTGAAATATGAAAGGTTGAGAATGGGTGATGATGAGAACAATAATACTTTCATGCAAAGAGTGAATGAACTTGTATGTGGTATTAGATGTGCTGGTGGAAAGATAGATGAATCTGAGATTGTTGCTAAATTTCTTAGATCCCTGCCTGATTCTTACAAATTCAAAGCTAGTGCTATTGAAAAGCTCTAGACTATAAAAAACATAACCAAAGATACATTGGTTGGTAAGTTTACTGCTTTTGAGTTGAGCGAATTTGGTGATTCCCTTCCTAAGGTTGAATCTACATTTAAGGCTACTACTTCTAGAAGAGATAGACAAAGATATGATCCAAGTGAAAGTTCATCTAGGAAGACATTCAAGTATGAGGATACAATTAGACAGATTGAAGAATAATAAAGAGAGCTAGAAGAGTTGGAAGCACTTATTATCAAAAGAGTACTAAGAGGAAAAGGTAAGTATGAAGGAAAATTTCCTCTTAAATCATTTTCTTGCAATAGGATAGGTCATTTTGCATCAAGGTGTCTAGAAAGATCCCCTAAACCAAGACATAACAAGCCTAGATTTTAGAAGAAGTGTTACTATGTTGCTGATGAAGGTGTGATAGATGATGAATCTGATAAGGGAAATAGAAGTGATGATGAATGGGTATTTATTTCTATCAAGGAAAATAATCTTGTATCTATTGAATCTGGTGGTTGTACAAATGTGGAGAAATTCCTTGTTTCTCAAGTTGAAAAAAAATATGAATGGGTAATTGACAATGGATGTTCACATCATATGATGGGAGAAAAAAGTAAGTTCGTCAGCTTGGAAAAGTATGATGGTGGTGTTGTGAGATTTGGTGATAATACAGTTGGTGTGATCCATGGAAGAGGTTCAATTTCTCTTGATGATAAGCATAATACTGATGATTTTCTATATGTGGAAGGCTTGAAGCATAATATTTTGAGTGTTGTTCAAATTGCTAATAAGGGATACACTCTTCAGTTCAAGGATGGAAAGTGTAGAATATTGAGTTCTAGAAATGACATTGCATCAGGTACAAAAATAAAAGGTAACATATTTCACTTGAGTGTTGCTAGTAAATTTTTTTTGATTACTCAAGTTGATGAAAGTTGGTTATGGCACATGAGGTTTTGTCATGTTAACTTTGATAATATTATCAAGATAAGTTCCACTAAGGCTGTGAGAGATCTACCTAAGTTGGTGAAACGTACTAATGTAATATGCAATGAATGTCAATTGGGAAAGTAAACTAGGATTTCATTTCAAAGCAAAAAGAATTGCTCAAATGAATTATTAGAGCTTGTGCATACTAATCTGTGTGGTCCCTCTAAGGTCAGAAGTTTACAAGGTTACAAGTATTTCATGTTACTCATTGATGATTATTCTAGAATGGTATGGGTTACATTCTTAAGGGATAAATTTGAAGCATTGGAAAAGTTCAAGATCTTTAAAGCTATGGTTGAGACAGAGACAAGTTTGAAGATTAAATGTCTGAGATCAGATAGAGATGGTGAATTCACTTCTGATGAATTTAATACTTTGTGTGAATAATATGGAATAAAGAGACAATTATCTGCACTATGGACCCCTCATCAAAATGGAGTTGTGGAAAGGAAGAAAAAAAAAATTGAAGATGATTCTAGAACTATGATGTTGGAAGGAAATGTCCCTCATATCTATTGGAGAGAAGCTATGAGTACTACTTTGTACACACTCAATAGGGTACAAATCAAAGGTGATACTAGTACGACCCCTTTTGAGCTATGGACCAGTCAAAAGCCTATTGTTAAAAACTTCAAGATACTTGGAAGCAGATGTTATATTAAGTGAGATGAAGAAATAGGAAAGTTTGATGCTAGGAGTGATGAATGTGTCTTTCTAGGTTATGCTACTAAAATTAAGGCTTGTCAGTGTTACAATAAAAGAATGAAGAAAATGGTTGAAAGTGAAAATGTCAAGGTTGATGAAGACTCAAGTACACTATCCAAAACATGTGGATATGACTCTGATCAGGATGATATTACAAACAAAGGAAAGCAAGTTCAGACTACAAATCAAGTGGAAATCAATCTTGTAAATCAAGAAAATGAGAAGAAGAAGAAACCAGTGAAGTTGCAGAAGAGAGATCAAAAGAGCCATAAGTTGAAGAACATCCTAAGAAGAATTTTAGGTATGTAAGATTGAATCATTCAGAAGATCAGATTATAGGTGATAAGAATAAAGGTGTCTAGACTGGGAGAAATATTGTAGAAGAGTATTGCTTGATTTCAAAGACTGAGCCTACTAGTGTGAATGAAGCATGTAAAGATGAGCATTGGGTTGAAGCAATGAAAGAAAAGTTAAAACAAATTAAAAAGAATGATACATGGATTCTTGTTCCTAGACCTAAGGATAAGAATGTAATTGGAACTAGATGGGTCTTTAGAAACAAACTAAATGAGCAAGGTGAAGTGGTTAGAAACAAAGAAATAATGGTATGTAAAGGATATTCACAAATGGAAGGAATTGATTTTGAAAAGATCTTTTCCCATGTCGCTAGAATTGAAGTTGTAAGATTATTTCTTGCTTGTGCTACTCACAAGAACTACAAAGTTTATCAAATGGATGTCAAATCAGCTTTTCTAAATGGTGAATTGGAAGAATTGTATGGTGAGCAACCTAATGGATTCCAGTTGACTAATAAGGATGATATGGTGTGTCAGTTAAATAAAGCATTGTATGGACTCAAGCAAGCCCCTAGAGCATGGTATGCAAGATTGGATAATTATTTGTTGAAGCTTGGATTTAACAAAGGTATTGTTGATAGTAATATGTATTTCAAGATTCATCATAATAAAGATTTGATTTTTGAAGTCTTTGTTGATGATATCATTTTTGGAGGAGATGATGGTTTGTGCATGAAGTTTTCTAATGAGATGCAAAATGAATTTGAGATGTCTATGATTGGTGAGATGAAATTATTTTTGGGATTGCAAATTACTCAATTAGATAAAGGTATTTTTAAATCTCAGTCCAAGTATGTGAAGGAATTGCTAAATTTTTTTGGTATGGAATATTCAAAGCTAGTTGGTACACCCATGGTGACTAGATGCAAATTGACAATAGAAGATGATTCTCCGAAAGAAAATCAAACAAGATACATATCAATGATTGGTGGATTGTTGTACTTAACTCAAACTAGGCCTGATATCATGAATGTTGTATGTAGTTTTGCAAGATTTCAAGCTAATCCAAAGGAATCTCATGTGACTTCTATGAAGAGAATTTTTAGATACTTTAAGGGAACTATTGATCTTGGCCTATGGTATCCTAAAGATGATGATCTTACTTTGAGTTCCTTTATTGGCGCTTACTAGGTAGGAGATGTGAATGATAGAAAAAGTACTAGTGGTGGAGCATTTTTCTTGGGTAAGAAGTTGATTTCATGGTTAAGCAAGAAGCAAAATGCCATTTCCTTGTCTACTACAGAGGCTGAATACATTGTTGTTGCTAATAATTGTACTCAACTCCTATGGATGAAATAGATGCTGAAGGGTATCAGAGTTGTATATGATGAGCCTATTGCTATATTTTTTGATAACTCAAGTCCTATTAACATTTCCAAGAATCTAGTGTTGCATTAAAAAACAAAGCATATATCTATCAAGTTTCACTTTTTGAGGGAGAAGGTAAGTGAAAAGGAAGTTAGACTAGAGTATGTGCCTACTAAGGAGTAGATTCCAACCATCTTTACCAAGACATTGCATAGGGATACTTTTTAGTATCTCAAATGGAAGTTAGGGGAGATTACCCCTCCTAATCAAAACTAAGGATACATTGCATTGCATTAGTACGTGCATTTCACAATCATATCTTGCTCTGGATTGATGTTGTGGTGGCTGCTACTCAAGGGGAGTAGTTAGATGTCTAGATGATTTAGATATGTGGTTCAGAGCTTAGAGATCTTTGTCATTGATGTCAAAGGGGGAGAAGAGTCATGTGAAAAATTGGTGATTACCTGAGGAGAAGAGCCTTATGGGGAGAAATATTATGTGAAATTATTAAGGAGAAGATGAGTCAAATCCTAAATAGGAGGTAGTTGCATTGATGGTGTTTTTCACATCATGTGTTGACATCAATACCAAAGGGGGAGATTGTTGGATTTTGTCATTGTGTTTCTGATATGTGGTTGTCATTGATGTCAACACTATTAGAATAAATGTATTTGAAGCTATATATGTCGAGGATATTGAGAAAATTGTAA
Source organism: Sequoia sempervirens (assembly GCA_007258455.2). NCBI lineage: Eukaryota > Viridiplantae > Streptophyta > Pinopsida > Cupressales > Cupressaceae > Sequoia > Sequoia sempervirens. Next base: position 19,777 of record VDFB02174128.1, read on the forward strand.
TAAATGAGTTGCAAGTTGTTAGTGGTGAAGTGAAGTTCAATGTAGCCGACATACTACTGTTTATTTTTGTATGTTGTTGATCAAAGGTTGTGCAGTAAAGGGTTTTTTGTTGAGTGTATCTAGTTTATCCACATTGAGTTTCAGAGATCTGCATAAAGATTTGATGGAGTTATGAAGATTTTCATTTTGACAAATTTTTTGTTTCTTCAGTTAGTATTCTTGATTGAAGATGATGCTATTTTAGTTAGTGCAGTTGTTGTAGATGTTTCTCTTTTGATTCGTAATTCTTGTGGATTTTTTTATATAATGCTCTATCTTTGTTGCACATCTGCATTGATCGTTGTGCTAGTGGTTGGCGATTTTCTCTTGCGTGTTCATGTTTTTCTTGTTCTTGGTTGACATGGTGTTTGTAGCATGTTGTGGATCATCGAGGAGAAATTAATTGAAGTGTTTTCATGTTGGAGATGTTGATTTGGGTCCTCACTAATTTGTGGCTAACCTTGGTTGATTTGCATTGAAAATCTTTAATGTTTTCAGAAAACAATTTATATTCATTTTATTATTTATTTGTGGCCGACTTGTAGTGATGAAATTTCTTGTTGCGGATATATATATAAGTGATTATTCATTTCATTTGAAGTATGTTTAATGTGTGTGTGTGTGAAAATAATGTTCTAAATCATTTGAAGGTAGACCAGAGTGTGAAGAAGTGTGAGGAAGATTTAAGAAGAGTGGATAAGCGTTTATGTGCTTAATTGGAAATATAATCAGGCATTAGTAGATGGTATTTTCTCAGTTCAAAATATGGATGGATGTAATCCAAATCTCTTTGTAAGATAATGTGTCTTCCTTTGTAATTGAGCAGTGAGCTCTAGGCAGTGTGCTTGAATGCATGTGCATTCCCCATATTTCATTCTCATTATACTTTTAACAGGGTATAATCTTGTGGACTGACCTCCACCATGGTTTTTCCCCTAACAAGGTTTCCATGTAAAATATATTTTTGTTATGTGTGCTTCCAATGTGTTGATGATGTATGTTTTAATGGTTAATAATCAGATTAGAGAATAAGGTTAATAAGTTGAATAAGTTTTGAATTTATTTGACAATTAATTCACCCCCCCTCTTAGTTGTCTACCCTTGTATTTCCAATAGTAATTATGACTAAATGCAATTATCTAAATGTAGCTAAGTGATGCAATTCATTGATTATGAATGCGAAACCAATGAAATATGCAATGTTTGAAAACACAATGTGCTATGCAAAATGGAACTAAAAACATAAACAAATGCAAACAAAAATGAATTAGATTGAACAAACTGCACTTGGAAGTTGAATGTTGATCCTGGAAGGTTCTGGAAACTTGTAGGAATCACTATTTATCACTAGTAGGACTCATTCACCACTTATGACGAATTAGTCCTGCTTCTAGTAAATTGGTATGAAAGTAGTTTCCAACTATTGGGAACTAAATTCTGACAAAATCAACTTTTCCATCCTATAGGTGGGACTCATTCACCATTGATGGTGAATTATTCCTCCAAAAATATGCAAATTCAAGGATCAAGTTTGTGGGCCTAGATTTGCACTTGTCTTCTTGTCAAGTTGATGGAGTCAAATCTATAGAAAATAGACTGAATGTTGTCTCCAAGATTGAATTAGGGTTTGGTCGACTTGAAACACTTTGATGACTTGTTGACCACTTTCCAACACCAATTTCTTTGCCAAATCTACCTACAGGACCAAACCCTTGTTGCTAAAATTTGAAGATATGTCAATGGCTACTCCAAGATATTTGATATTTGCTTGATTGAATGATGCAAAATTCTTGAATGGTTGAATCAATGAGTGAATTAGTGAATTTTCTGAATAGGGGGTAAAATGAGAGGAAAAACACTTATTTATGCACTTATGCCCTAATTACCCAATAATACATCACAAGCTGACATAAGGTCTTAATGAATAAAAACTCGAAAGGAAATTTCAATTATTTTGAATTTTGAGCAAAGAGGGACTCATTCGCCACCCATGGAAAATGGGTCCCACTCTAGGCTTGTAACTGGCTGTCAAAAATTAAGTTTCATTTAATGTTGTTTTTCAGATTTACATTCAAAAATACACTTAATTATGACATGTAAGTGCATAAAAGGGCCAAATAAAGCATAAGAAAGGTGTAATTAGTGGTAAAAAGCCTAGAAAAGTGTGAAAACGTATTACAAGACTTTGTAACACTTTAAAATAGGACTTGATAAGGAATTTAAAGGTGATATTTAGATGAATTATAATGAGAAGAGTCTTGAAAAGTGTATAAATGTGTTACAAAACTTCATGAAACCTTCACAAGAAACCATAATTTGAATATTTAGGACCTAAAGTGAATGTGTAAGCCATTGAAACATTAAATCAAAGCAAGATTAGTCAAGAATTATAGGTAGAAGACCTAAATAACCATGAAAATATCAATGATCCATTTTTCTATGGTAAATTTAGCCCCAATTTTAGTGAGAGGATGAACTTGCTTCAAACTCATGCTAAACTAGCCATGCACATTGAGAGGGATCCAAATGTACTTATGCTAGCAAGATGCAATGAAAATAGTCGAGAGACATGATCAAGCCCCCAAGATAAAGATCACATGGCAAACTAAACATAAAAACAAAGGAAGATGTGAAAGAGAAAAGAAGAAGGGAGAGTAAAAGGAAAAGTCAGATCAAGCTTCGATCATTTATCTAGCTAGTTGTGGATTAGATCTAGGATGTTTGTCTGAAAAATAAAAATGCATAATCACTCTAGGGTGACAAAAAATCATGGTAGTCCACTGAGTGAGAAGGTCAAAAAGGTGAGAAACATACACTTGGAAGGCAGGTACTCACAAACACACAAGTGGCTATGGGGAAAGTAGTGCCTTGGAATGGGCTTCCCGCTCAACCATATCAAAGTTATACCTCCTGATAACTTTAATAAGGTGCCACAAATGAAAACGTCACTTCGTGCTTCATGAGACAAGCAAAGCTTCATATGTTTAGAACTCATGAACAAATAGGATGGAACCATAGGAATGGAAGTTGTGTTATGTGAGGTGGCCATGAAAATGTAAAATGTAAAAATGTAAAAATGTAAAAATGTAAAAGAAATGTTCAAATGAGTCTTGTTAAGTTCATGCGAGGTCTATCACGAAGGGAAAACTATGTCTAATGTCTCCAAGAGAGGACCAATCAAAGAATAAAATATTCGCAACTTAGGGGATGTAGTGCATCACATCAAGCCACCAAGAGGAATGAAATATGCTAAGATAGATCACACTTATGAAGGAAATCACACCCAATGTCATCCACAAAGTGACAAACATGTCATATGAAGTGACAAGACTACAATAAGAACCAAGAATGCAAATGAATAATTCCAATGTATGCCCCCACTTTAAAGGAATTTCTACACACGGTTCTATGAGAAATTAATTTAAAGTAGAAAATGAAAAATGCAAAAAGAAAGCAAGACATGAGAGCCAACTTTGAAAACCCCTATGCCAAGTCATACGTTTCCAAGTAAGATACTTCATGTGAAAGAAAAGGAACAAAAGAAAGAGGGGTTGCCCCCAAAAAGGAACACAAAAAACACATAAGAGATCTATGGATTTGGGGTGAGTATGTTTGTTGCTACAATGTTTTGATTAAAGAGCTCAAAATTTTCATCATTCCTTGAATACATAGAAATGGAAGAATGACACAAAGAGAGTGAAAACAAAAGAAAAAATATGTCTGTTTTGGATCAACATGGAAGAGACATTGCAGTCTCAATGCTTTGCATCATCCCCAAAAGTAAAACACAAGTGAAAAGAAAATGAAAAGGAAAAAGAAAAGAAAAATATTTTCAGTCAACATGAAGGAGACATTTCGGTCTCAATTCCTTACATCATCCCCAAGAGGAAAACACAAAAAATAATAAGTAAAAGGCCATTTAGGTCAACATGGAAGAGACATAGGGCATCTCAACACTTTGTGTAATCCCCAAAAGAAAAACACAAAACAAAAGAGAAAAAGTAAAGGTAAAATGTATGATAGATAGAAGAATGGAGGTAAAAATAGAGGAAGTGCACAAAGAGAGAGAACATCAAATGCACATTATGGGGGAACACGAGGAAAACATACAAGCACACTAAAGAAAAGAAAAAGGAAAAAATAAAAAGGCTAGTAATGCAAATGTAAGTCAACCATTTAGCAATTCATCCACCTCCCAATCATGTTCAATGTATTGCGAGGGTGGTTGACTATCCAAAGGAAGAATTGAAAGTGTCAAACTAGGGGAAGTACAAAGTTCTTCACTTGGTGTAGGATATTTATCATTTAAGCTCATGGAGGATTAAAATAAAGAATTTAGATCATTATGAAACTCTTCATCTATTTTAGAGATCTCCTCCTCATCATCATCATCATATAGATTAATCACGATGGGAGGATGAAGTGTAATTTCCAATGAAGGATGGATTAGGAGTTGTAGTTGTTGTATCAGATCATTTTTTTTTGATGGTTGTAGCATATTATCTTGTGGTGAGTCATTGAGAGGAGGGTGGTCAGGTATGACTTCTAGAGGTTGATTTTCTTTGTTTTTTTCAGTTCACATTTGATGAGCAAGGAGATGATGATGACACATACACTCCATAGCACCATGGTTTCTTTTAATTTTATTTTGAATTTTTTGAGGTGTAAGAATGGGTTGATCCATCATAGGCTCCTTTTCTTCTCGAGGAGGAATGGAAGGAATCGAAGGAGATGGGTCAATCACTTTCTCTTTTGCTTTATAAACTTGTTTAATTTGAGGAGGCATGACATGGTTGGTTTTAGTATCTCTTGGGCATTTGGATGATGAAGGTGAAGTGCTTATTGTTGGTTACTCATGAGGTTGCATTGTTTTTTTAGGGTCAAATTCAGGTTGAAGCATTGTCTCATCTAGGATAGGAGTAGCGGAGGTGGATGGGGACATGTGGTGAAGAGACAATTCGGCGATTCATTTGGCTTTAAACTTTTGATAGGAAATGAAAAAGAAGTATTTGTGAGGGGTGATGGGTTCCATAGGTTTAGGCCAAAAGGATTCTAAGGAAAAATTAAATTTAGAGGACAATGGATTAAAGTCACTATGGTGTATGGTAAATATCTCATTGTCATGTGGAAACTTCAAACATTTGTAAACAACTGAAGGGACAAATTTCATCGAGCGAAGCCAAGGATGACCTAAATGTAGAAAAAATTGATCCAATTGTGGAATAATAGAAAATGTTACATCCAATGTCTTAGGTTGTATTTGTAATGGGAGTACGATTGATCCAATCGTAGGGAACATAAAAATAGTATATGTTTTAATCCATGTTGTTGGTCTATCATAATCATCTTGATAAAGATCATGTAATACTAAAAATTCTTTCATGATCAAAGTCTTGCCATAGGAAGGATCTATTAATATCCCATTGGTGGGCTTATCATAGACGTAGTTGGCTATGTAAAGAGGACCATTGGGAAGATTTTTAAATATATTGGAAGAAGAAAACATAATATCAAGAGATTTGTTAGTTGGGACCTTAGGAGGGATAATGTCTATCATACCCACAAGTTCATTCATAGGATTCACTTGGGTAACATGTGGAGTAGAATCATGTTGTTCAATATTTTTATTGATGCAGGAGCATCCAGTGGTGTAAGGGCAATCTTGCATCACCCAAAAATAGTGAAATTTCAAGTTTATCATTTTTCAGGTGTTTTTACATTTTTGGATACCCTTTTCGTCATAATAAAATTCCCAATTCATGGTTTTTATTTTCTTCTCTTGGGTGGAAAGATATTGCAGTTTTTGTTGCCCAGATTTGCACCTGAAAATCTTCCGAGTGGGATTTGAGGCACTTAGAGCTTCTGGATCGGCCCTGAAACTTTTCAAAATCGGCGTAGAAAATTTTGAGCGCATTCTTGACTTCGAGAGCTTTCCAACGGTTCGAACGGTTCGCGAATCGGAGTCCTGGATCAAAAGTTATGGCCCCGCGAAGTTGGCGCACTTTCTAGAAGTTACCATTGCAAATGCCCTTTCCAAATTTGAACTTCTTGTTGTAAATTTTCGGCGCCAAAACCACCTAAACTCAATTTGAATGTTGTTTTGGCTCCAAACTAAGGAGGAGCTCTATTTATGGGCGGGTTTTCTAATTTTTGGGTAACTTTTTGGGGACAAGCTCGCATATTGCGAAAGGGTTAATCTGTAGCTTTCTGTAGCTTGCATATGTTGTAGAACTTGGGGATTTGAGATCCTCTGCATGTAAGAAGCTCCATTTACTGAATAATAAAATTATTCTCTTGTTT
>VDFB02174130.1:0-25443 GCA_007258455.2 Sequoia sempervirens
TAGTGAGCTTTTGGGTGGAGGTGCTAACGCTCCACTCCTCTCCTTTGTGATTTGATTGAGTAGCATAGTATTGTTTTGTAGTGTTCATTACTTTCTCTTCTTTTCTTTATCATATATTCTACTTTGTTGCTTTCTAGTCATCTGTGGAGGTTGAAACACCAAAATGGGGATCTGACTAAGGCAAGCCCCTATACAACCCCAACAATTTCCCCCTTCTTGTTTGTGTGTAAGTGAATGTACATGTCGAGCTAGTTGGCGAACTAGCGCTTCTATGAAATTATCTTTGTCACCCTAGCTTTTATTTACTTGCTTTATCATCTTCGTCTTTACTTTCTGTACTTTCTTATTTTGTTTTTCCCATCTCAATCAACTAGCGAGGTTGTAAGTAGTTATTTTGGCGATTTTTGTTGTACCTAGCATTTTTTGGATGTATGGACGCTAGTGTGCCACGCTGTCGTCCTTGGACAGAGAGCTCTTTGAGGTGTAGTACTGACTCCAAAAACCAACTCGCCTAGCTTAAACTTGAAACTCAGGCTGAAGAGGGACAGAAGTACTACGTAGTGCTCTTTATTCTCGATCCACATCCTTTAGAGTGAGGTAAGTTAGGGCAGCCCTCCGCTCTTGGCTCTCCATGACCTAAAACCTTGACATGGTTGGTCCCCCTCTCTTACAGTGAGATCAAATGAATGAATGAGGAAAAATGAGAGTTTGGATTAAGTATTCATGGGTAGGGGGGAAGTGTAACGTCCAAATGACTACGCAGTCAAGAATCTTTTCAGGTTATTCATTTGGCGTGTGGTCGTCTACATCAAAAATTCACCATAACGACCGAGAACGAACAAGGACAAAATTAAGGTTAAGTGAAAGAGGGATTGCATTATTGAATTTAATTAAGCTAAAGAGGAGGTTTATAGAATGCGAAATTGCATAGGGTGTAATTTTTGGCATTACATTTTTCCCCCACTTTAGCTAGTATATGTATTCTAACAAATGGGAGCTAATGTAGAGAGAGAAAGGTTGAAGAGAATATACCTAGGATGAAGAGCACGTAGGTCTTCTGGTATATGCGATTGAAACGTTGAGCCAAGACTCAAAGAGGACATGAGTCTTCTATCCTACAAAGCTAACTGCAATCTCACCATAAACATGTTATTTGCAAACAAACACATTAGGCCAAAAAGTGAAAAATAGACCTGATAAAAGTCTAATTAGATATAAAGACGGCGCTGATAGGTATGGCTAACAAGTTGTATTATGCTAGACCATATGGCAAGCAAATAGGTTTGTGGCTGCTACAAACTATGTTGCAAGATAGTCATAGAAAAGACAAGTTTAGTCAAGTTGCCCCAAAGCTAGACGACGAGATCATAGATGTCAAGATACATATTTTTGAAAAGAATAATCAGATATTATAGTCCCCCCTTAAAATGATATGCATTAAGCAAAGGAGCACAAGTCATTCTAAGGAGAAGAAAGACAAAGAGAGATGTTGTGTCATAACATACATGGCGACATGTATTCATGGAATGTTATCGTGCGAGGGATGGCACATAGCAGAGATAAAGAGATTAAGCAACACACGGGTATCCAAGTATTTGGGGTAAGAACTTATCATAAATGTATATAGATATGATAGTATAAATTATATGAACTTTCATCACCCCCCAAATAGATTGGAATGGGAAGAAGAGCACATGAAGACAAATAAAAATCCAATTCAACATGGAAGAGGCCTAAATGCCCTGACACTTTGTATCATCCCTAGTGTGAAAAGCAAATTTTTTGACAAATAAAAGAATGGTGAAACATATAGAAGTGGTTTGACGACATATTTTCTCTCATGTATCCAAATACCTACAAGGGTAGTGAGATCCTCTAGGCGAGAGCATAAACATAAACAAACAAGCACGGGGAAAACACAAACACACAAATCTAATCTAAAGATAAGAAGAGGTACCACTCTAGTCTAACACCTCTAACAAATCCGTCCCCCTCCCAATCTAGATCATCATAAGGGGAAGGAGGACGAGCTCGCGAAGGGGGGATAACAAGAGCAATACTAGCTGACTCACCTACAACAAGGGCTAGGGAGGAGGCCGCCTCAATGTCTCCAACAAGCTCCTGCGAGGTTAACGTCATCAATCTAGTGAAGATAGATGACAGTTGAAATATCCTCCAATGAGTAAAACATACACTTCTCAGGAGTGAAGTGTAGAGACTAAATAGGAGGGTGGGAAACCAAAGAGTCATTGTCGACCTCTAGACAATGGGTAGTGACAAATTCTAGGGAGAGGTGACTTATTCATCACAAGAATGGTACAAGCCAATGGAGAGCAAGATGAAAAAGAGAAATAACTTTTTCAAACTATTGTTCAAGACGAGGTATTCTAACTTGCGCTTGAGAGGAGGATGTGGAATCCTCACATCAGTACCGTAAAAGAGAAGAGAAGCAAAAGGGGCCACAATAGATACAACCCTTGTGTGAGGCATATCTACGAGCTCAAAAAAAAGAGTAATATTAGGTAAAGAAGTGATCAAGGGAGGCTCTAAAGGAGTGATAAACACTTGTACCCATTTGGGATAAGGTTCATCAAGGTTCGTCGAAGAAGTCGAAAGCAAAACTGAAGCAATAGAGATCGAAAGAGGAACAGAAAGAGAACCAACAATGATATAAACCAAAATGGAGACAAAGGCAGAAGGTTCCCCCTCGATTGTCTGTGAGGCCTCACGTTCCCGAGCCAATGCTCATCGTCAATGCTTACACTTGTGCGCAAGTCGGTTTCAATGGCTATGAGCACTAGGAACAACATCGTGAGAAGACTCTAGGGCATCTTGTTCCATCGGAGTAGTCTTCACAACTGTAACTGGCAGAAGAGTAAGCTCCTAAGGAGGGACAAGAGGAGGCATGGAAACAAAGACCTATGTCTCAACCATAGGTTCCTTTCCTTTCTTTGTTTTTGAAACAAGTGGAGGAACGAGAGGAGGCCTTGGGGGCCGAGAGGCAAGAACAACATGAGAAGGACCAACTTCAGTCGTGTGCTTTACCTTATCGTACAAGGTAGGGTGGGGTTGTAGGCAACATCATGAGTTGGAGGACTTGAGGTTTAGATTTCTTCAACATGGGTGCCTTTCCTTTTCCTATGCTAGGCACAATAGGAGGAACAAAGGACACCGCCAAAGGTTGTGAAATCCCAAAAGAAGAAGAAGAAGGTCTATGTATAGGAGAATGCTTGTTTGTGGCCCCAAAAGAGGAAGGCACATAAGACAAGGCACAATGTTGCACATGCATAGAGGCCTTCATGGAAATGGCATAAGGCAAAAAGACAACATTAAGGACCAAGCCTTCGGTCTTATATTTACAATAGGTCGTGTAGAGTAAATCTCTGCGTGGCGGTAAGGGTCCAACAGAAACAAACCAGAAATAATCCAGGGAAAAGTGGTTGATATCCAATATCATGGAGAGTATGCACTGTGCCATCATGAGGGAATTTTAAACATTTATGGACAACCACAACGACCACATTCATATAGACTAGCCATGGAATGCCTAGTCTTACTCTGAATAGGTCGGATTTAAGAATCACAACAAATGAAACATCAAGAGATTTAGGCCCAACAAGGACCGACAAAGAAATAAAACCAATGAGCGAAACAAAGAGACCATCATGAGTACAAAGTGTGGCCTTCGACTCTTCATATTTCTCCTTGTGTAAATTATTGATAAAGAAGGTCTCCTCTGTAATGACATTGACCTGACTAGCAGGGTTAACCATAACATCGATCACGATGTTACCGTTGACCTGAGCAAGGATGTAGAGAGAAGGCTCCATGTTAAGAGGTAGGTCATGTGGTGTGAAAACTATATCAAAGATTTTATCCGCACGACTCATAGGAGGAACAAGAGTGAACGAGACCATGTTCATGAACTCTGAGGGACTAGGATCAAAAGATGAAGAAGTAGATGTTATCAGATTAACAGAATGAGAAGGGAAGGGATATGTGTAGATATGTAGTTGACTATTAGCCTTAGCTACAAATTTATTTGAGTTATGTTTCCTATCATCAATTCGAATGGCATTGCTATCTATGTGGTCTTGGACCACATGTCAAAGACACACAACATTCGATGTCATGGCCAAGGACTCGGTGATATTGACATAACTTATGTGCATTGTACCAACTAGGATAAGGTTTGTCTTTGGGTAGCGGTTTGATCTCTAGGAGAGTGATTAAACCATCTTTTAATAACTTTAGAAGAACAATGGCATATAACTCATAGTTTCATGAAAACTCTCCTGTGTCCTGCAGTGTTCTTTTCAATAGGAATAGAAACTACATTCGCTAATGCCTTGTTATTTTTGGACTCTCCAGAGATAAGCATGGCTAACCGATTATTAGGATAGGAGGACAAGGAAGAACCCCTATACTTGTCATTGTATGTTGATAGTCTTAAAGTGTCGTACAATTATGTGCAAAAGAAGAGTATTTCATCAAGAGAACTTTTTCTCTCAACGCCTGTTGTAGGTTTCTCATGAACACACATTGAACATCGAAATATAGCAAGGCATAGGAGATTTGGACATGGATTGATAACAAGCAATAAAATATGTCACCTTCTCGTGAGTTCCTACTTGCAATGGACGAGATCAGTGAAAGTGACCTTCGGTCCAATGTTCACTTGGAACTGCTACAAGAATTGATTAATCAATTGCTCACAGGGGAATATGGAATTGTAAGGAAGTGAGCAAAACCACTCCAACACGATGTCCTTAAGAGATCATGGGAATAGCTTGGCTAGCAATGCATCCTAATAAAGAAAGTCGCTACACATAGCAATAAAGGACGAGACATGAATTTGTGGGCCACCCCTACCATTGTACTTTATCAAATTTGGAATTTCCACCCCTTAGGGGATGGGTACATTTAACATGGTGTGGCCTAAGGGACTACGGCGATAATAAGGTTGTAATGTAGATTGAGAAGTGGTACTAGATAGATTGGCCAACTGTGATTGCATTTGTCCCATGTTTTGTATCAAAGCATTTACAACAAGATCAAATGGCGGAGGTGGTGGAGGCCAATTGTTCATAGGAGCGGAAGTTTGAGATGTGGATTCAAGCATCTCAAACCCCAAAGGAACACAATTCATATTGATTATGAATCAATAGTATTAGTGTTATCTAAGGAAGTGAAAGAGGGTATAGACGGATTGGTTTCCACCATGTGTACTAACACCTCCAACATTGAGAGAGTCAACTAGATATCTGTAACTTTCAAGTGGGTATCTTGAGGTTGTCCCAAGACCAACGTGTACCAAGGTACATGGGTCTTGACAATGTTAGATAGAGCTTGGAGCAACTCAAGGCCCTTACAATTTGAGATAAGCAAGTCCCTCAGATTACCTACAACAAGGGCGACTTGAGTATACAAGTTTCCATGACTTAGTCTTCAAACTCTTTTAGCCTCTCCTCTAAAGATTGGACCAACTCAAAAGGAACCCTAAGAGCAACTTCATGGTTTATCAGAGGAGGATTTAGAAAGTACTAGGTTGAGAACACGCTGGATCATTTGTAGGCACATTAACAGGAGTGGAAGAGGGAGTATAGATAGGTGATAGTCTTGCAGTGAACTGTTCAAAATCAAGACCCTAATAGGTTGGATTGAACTGTCGTCTCAAACCCATATCTAAATGTCAAACTATGTGCCTGAAAGTTGTAGACTAAGTTGTGAAACTCATAAAAGTGTCACAACACTCGATCCAATAAACGTCCAAAAAAGAGAAGAAATTTTCAACAAAAGATCAAGGCAAGTACAACTTCACATCCGGTTCACCAAACTGTAGAGGAGAAAATTCAACACCCTCAAGACAATGAGGTCTAAAGGGGCAAATGTTTCTCGACTACCTCAGGGATCAAAACTCAAGTGACGGGATGAGAGGATAAGGAAGTTTATTTATGTTTTATGTGGAATAAGAGCAAGAGTTTTAGAAACCAAAAGAGCAGGTTGCAGAGGTTTTTTGGACAAACCAACAAGCTCTTGACCAAGGACGACAACGCAATGTGCAGATGTCCTCGCAACACATTGTAGTCTTGTACAAACGAAAACCGAGTTTATCATAGAGAAATGCAAAGAACCAACTAATTATTCAATCATTAAAATCTCAATAAAATGCACTTAAAATAACAAAATGATAGAAATGAACACAATAACAAAAATAGACATAATCTAGGCTAAATGGAAAAGAAATGACGAAAATGAAAAGAGGAAAGGAGATGCTCACAAGAGGTCCATGTATGAAGCCTCCCGCAATGCAACAACTTCAAAACCTACACATGAAAACGAGAAAATGGTTGGGGCTGTTTTTCAACCCCCACATAGGTGTTCCCACCTCCATGGATAGCCCGGTAGATAAAGATAGATAAAATGAAATAGACAAGACAAATAAGTAAAAAGATATGTTAAAATAATATGCTATCAAAGAAAATAGGTAATGCAATGAGAAAGCTACAATTACCCTCCTTTAGCAAACAAGAATGTCGAAAGGAAGAGCATGCAACCTCTGAGACGTGCCAAGGGCCAAAGTGCAAGAGAAAGCTTGAGAATAAGAGAATGAGAGTGAAGATGAAGATTGAGGAGTGAAAGAAGTGAGATCAACTAAATGAGGAAAAATGAGAGTTTGGATGAAGTAGACATGCAAAGAGTCGTTTCGACATGCTTGCAAGCTGCAGAAGTGTTACACTTACAGGTAGGCAAAAAGTGTAACATCCAAACGACTACACATTCAGGAATCTTTTTGAAACATTCACGCGACGGGCAATCGTTTGCAACAAAAATTCACCATAATGGCCGAGAATAAACAAGTTAAAGACAAAATTAAAGTTAGGTGAAAGGGGGATTGCATTATCAATTTTAATTAAGCTAAAGGGGAGGTTTATGGAATGTGAAATTGCATCGGTTGCAATTTTCGACATTACAAATAGTTTATAAATAAGAACAAGAGTAAGATCATAAACAAAATAATAATAAACAAGAAGCAACATTTTTTGTTGATGCTCATAATGGACAATCAAGGGCAACTACATCTACACGACAAAATAAACATTGTTCTTAGTACAAAACTCCACGGAATAGCTTTTATGTGTGTAATGCTTAGCACCAAATAGAGTTGGGGTTCACCAATGTGAGACGAGCATCTAATTGAAGAAGACTTTGAACATCTTGCAAACTTTATCTTGATGGACGCCAATCAAACCATGTATTCCTGAATTATCCAAAGAGGCTTTGTTTAGCTAATTTGTCGCCTATAATATTTTCTTTTTAGAATAACTAAACTTGAGAGAACAATTCTAGCATTTGATCATAAAAGTTATGTAGAGTCCAAATATAATCCAATGGGGTTATGTCAAGATAGTAAATACATGTCAATTGTGAAGCATTGGGAAGACAAATCCAATTTGAAGTCAATTATGAGCTAGACTAGTAAATTGTGATACCTAAATGAGCATGGAAGCTTGGGACCAAAGAAACAAAAATGAATCCATGTTACAATAATTGTGTCAACCACCAAAGGATGGGACAAGTCATTGATAGTTACGACGGATGTGCACATCTTGTCTTTTCACCACATGCCACAACGATTCTCATGCCAAAGGGGATACAATAAATTTGGAATTTTGATAGTCATTGAAGTCTACAATGTGCATTTGCACATATATAGGACTCCATAGCCTCACCCCCCGTGCGCCACAATAGGGAGGTCCACAACCCCATTGCTACATCGCAATAAGGGTGTCCACAATTTCACCCTCTCACAAAAGAAGGTGATGCATAGTCTAACCAAAACAAAAAATGTTACAAAGAATTGAAAGGTTGCCAAAGTGCCTCATGAACCAATACAATTGTGAAAAGACTAACCCCTCAGCATCAACAAACTTTAGAAGTTAACCATGCCAATTCCCTGCAAAAATAGTAAAAGCATAAATGATAATACCATCTCAAAATATGCATTTCTTACATATTACAACTACTCGAGAAGTTAAAAGTGAAGAAAAACACTGAAAGTTTTCACATATAAAAAGAACCTTCAGTTAATTTTCAAAGTGGCTCAAACATTTTGCATACGAGATTCTAATTGTAATTTCAACACTTGTTAAATCACCTATTTGATACACTTCTGTTGTAGTTGAGGTCTTCTGTTCAAGTTGAGGTTGTAACTATAACGGTTTGTGCTGCTCTCCCATCCACAATACTTCTAAAGTCAGTGGTTGTGTAGTGGAATGTCTAATCATATTTTCCTCATAATTTGTTAAATTTCAATCCCATCAACAATCTTATTATAGTCATTATGGAAAAGGTATCTTCTCGCAAGCTATATAGCACTTCATTAGAAGCACCAAAAGTTTATATTTTGAACACAAGATTGAGGTAGAGTTAACAGCTATTTCATTCAGAACCAAAATAAGATGGAAATTTTCATCTTCAGATTAAAAAAATTAACAATGACTAGAACCGAGCTATAGCTAAATCTATTATAAGATTTCTATCTACAGGGAACTAAAGTACGAACCAAATTTTAGTTTGGAGAAACCAACGCACTGAAACAAAACTAACATCATTACAAATTTATATAATCTAATAAGATACAAATCTTAACTATGGAAAAAATACAGTCTACAATCCATGCAGCAACAACAAAGTGCGGGTGGCAAATAGAAGCTTCAACTCAAAACAAAGTCAACTAAAAGTTGGAGAAAAGCATGAACTCCGTAAATTTATACATTCTGATAAAAAAGAACTGCACAATACGTATAAGAGATGCTAAATAATGTTAACATGTATAAGCTGACTAAATTGGCCAATCAGATGTAGTCAAGTTGGATGATATCAAGTGGGAAAAACATTCGGGTCTCCTATAAAATATCACATCCAACTCCTGTGTGCATTATAATGCACAAGCATACTATATCAATCTAACATAATACAAGAAATAACCTACTAATTACAGAAAAGTTCCATAAAATGAGCAGCAATGTGGGAGGATCAATAATCAAATACATGTTTAATTTTAAAAATTCATGCAATACAAGAAGACAATGTTAAAGAATTGGCATAAAAACAGTGATTCTCAATATAGAAAGAAAAAAATTTAAAGGAAAATCTGGAGTTATGGCCATTATTTTCAACCAACATAAGATGGAGAATCCTAACACTGAAAACTAAGTGATTGCAGAACCCATCAATCAGCACGGTAATAAACAAAGCAAAGAATATTCATAGAATATCATGCAAGTTGAGTGGAATGTACCTGAACATGAGAGGATTTTCAACTTATTAGATTAAAGGTTAATGTGAAAATCTTGGGGATTCAAAATGGAAAAGCTGGGGATCCAACATAAATAAGATTTCAACAACCAAAATTTCAAGAAAGTTGAAAACCACTATCAATTTCTTGCCAGAAAACTCATCAACTAGACAATGGCAACAAAAATAAATAGAAATTTAATACTTTGCATGTGATACAGACACACTTTCAAAAACATATCACTACAAGAAGCATGAAATGTAACACTTGCATGAAGTTGATAAAATCGCACCATCCTATTAATTTATTTGTGCCTCTAATAATGTTACATGCTCAAGAAGCAGCCTTTCATGTAACTTTGATGACCTGAACATAGTAAATTATATCAGTACATTCTCACAATAATAAATAAACAAAAAGAACAAAAGTTATTTGATTTCACATATGCAAAACATATAAAACAACGATGACTGAATATAAAAGCATCTGCTTAGGCTAGCTAGATTTTTTGGTACATAACTGAATAAAGTTGAAATAAGCTTAAACATTGAAACTGAAGTATATATCAACAATAAAGACCACACAAATTTCATTACTTTGATGTGTGTCAGTTCATGTTAAGTATGGGCATCCTCAATTATTTATCACATCTAATAAACATTCTTATTATGATTGAAAAACAAGCCATAGTTTTACATTACATTATGCATCTTTATATAAGCAAGAAACCAAATAATAAATACAAAAACTCACAACAAAACACTAACAAGTTTCTAGTTTAAGCATAACAATTGCCTATTATTTAACAATCTCAAACATCTATATTTCCTAACTTCTCTAACTTTATATTATCTAATACCCTCTCTTACTGACTAAACCAGATACAATCCCAGTTTTATCTCTAATTTTGACACATTATCTTTTCCAAGTGCTTTAGTCATTATGTCAACAATCTACTCCTCTATAGGACAATAATGAAGACACGTCTTTAGTATCAACCAACCGGTAAAATGTAATGATGATGACATAATATATATGGCAGTTCCTGACTTTTGGGCTGGATTTGGGCAAGCTCTCAAAAAGCCTACAAGTTTGAACCACAAAAGGTTGCCAAGCTTTCTGGCGTTTTGGGAGTAATAGAACAAAGGGTTTGAAACAATTAAACCTTCTACTCTTCAAGTGCTGCTTTGGAGCCAGTGGTGTACTAACTGAATTAAGGACTTGACTTTTTGATCTTCTCCTCTTACTTGTTTGTCCACGATGTAGAGTGAAATGGAATAAAAATAAAACAAATTTGGTATATATTGTATACCGGTACAGAAACTAAACTGGCCATATTTAGTTAGATGTAAAAATGTGAGTGAAACTAAAGAATGAAAATGAAAAGACCAGTGCCTTATAGGATTTACAGAGTCAAGAGAAATCTGAAACAAGTACATTGTTCTGGCAGACATTCAAGTTATTTAACATTTTGTTTGGTTTATAACTTGTATAAACATGCAGGATTGTGATTATTGAGTTCTTAGTAATCCAATTGACATTCCCTAATTACTATGATCAATTCAAAGAATTTAATCTTTACTGGAAAGAAACTATTAATTGACCATACAGATGCAGCAAATGTGCATTGACGAACTAGGTATAAACTTGTTACACCAATTCGAATAACCAGAAAACACCATTACGGAGACAACTTCAATAATATTTTTCAACGAATACCATAAACAACCGATACCAGAAACAATTTCACCATAGTATTAGATTTTCATTGATATCTCCATGATTTTACATATGCAACCAGTCTCATCCTTGCCAAAAAATTGTATTCTACTGTCTCTTCTCTATTCTCTATCCTTTTCTACCTATCACATATTGTCTTCCATGGACATTTATACATAGAGAAAATGAAGGGACGCATCCTTTCAGGAATATGAAAGATCAAAATACTAAACAAAAAATAGAGAATAATTAGGCTCTATTTAGCCACAACTGAGTCTTGGTGAGGTGGTCCAAATAATCCCGGCGTTCATATGTGTTTGCATCTTCAACAAGATTCCAGATCGTAATTTCCATCTTGACCATTTCCTCATTTTCCTCGCTCACCACCTCCAATGTTGTTTCTTTTGTAGAATCCATCTTCATGATTTCATTCAGCATCGACTCACATTCATTTCTCCATCTGACAGCATCCTTCAATTCTCCTTTATCATCAAAGAATGTGATCACAGTTTTCTTGGCGACTTCAATTAATCCTTGTTCATCCCCTTGCAATTCATCATAGAAGTTTCGATGGCGATTGATAATATTATTTGTAGCTTCAAGTGTAGAACTATTAGACTCATCACTTTGGGCCAATTCATGAAACTTCTCCAGGATTCGTCCATCCATCCTTGTGTGCTCTTTTAATCTAGCAAGAGTATGAGAGTATTTTCCCCACAATTTATTCAACCAAGATGTCAAATGATCTTGCCTCTTCTTAACAACTGCTACAATTGCATCATGCTTTCCCTGAGAATAAGCACATGATCCTACCCAGTGATCTCTTGCCTGAGAGCTTTCTCCCTGAGTGAGCAATTTGGCTGGATCCATTGAAATGCCAACCAAGTCTTTCAATCTATCATTTTCTCTCAACATTCTTTCATTACTTGCTTTATACATTTCTCTTTCTTTTATCAATGTCTGGATCTGTTCTTTATTCAATTTTGCAATATTTATCCCAATATCTACAGTAGCTACAGGATCAGCCACTCTAACTTTTAGGGTCATAATATGGCCAAATGCCTTCCCTATATCAATTACCACAGATTTCTTGTGGGGTGGATACAAAGCCCATATCAGCAATGATCCCTCATCAATATTATACTTGGAGCCTGGATATACTTATGTCACCTTTTCCTTGTTTAGCTTGTTTGTAGCATTACTGCCCTTCAAGAAACTATCAAAAACCAATGCAGAGTTCAAATCAAGGCCAGGAAAGATCATGACACCAGCACTCTCCAACATTTTCCTCCCCACTTTAGTAGTCATATTTGTCATTTCATCATCCACACATTTTCTCAATTGAGCCAGCAATTGTTCCTCATTTCCTGAAGTAACATCATCAACATTCTCTCTTATTTCCTTCCCCTTCTGCTTGTACAAGAATGCCTTGAACTCTGGGGAATTTATTAACTCATCATCAGAGACAAATGATTTGTATTCCATGTGCCTTGCATCAACATCACCACTTTCAATATTCTGTTCTCAAACCGGTCAGACATACTGTTGAGTCCTCAACCTGGATACCTTTTCTGATTTCCCTTGTGGCACATTAACTCTTGGTGTTTCCTCATCTCCATAAGACAATAGCTCAGTATCATGTAGCCCCTGGTTATATCTTTCAACAACCATTTCTACTTCATCTTCATCCAGATTCCTGATCATATCATCAAAAGGATAGGGTACATGCTGATACCCTCCAAAGTTAATCCTTTCTTTGGCTGAATTGATATATCCTTCAGGGTCAAAGTTTGTCCTGGGTGGTCCTCTTTTCATATTATAATGTAACAATCTATCAAGGATTGAATTATATCCCTCCTTAGCCAACACAGTGAAATCACCAAAACACAAAGTACTAGGCATAAAAGCCTACTTCCCAAAAGAGCTGAAATGCATCACACTACAGTAATCCATCTGTCTGACAATTTCCAAATATGCAACCCTGTTTGGAACTGTCCTTGGCAGAATGAGAGGAGCATCTTCAAATCCATATACTCTGATTACTGTAGCTCCCTCCAAACAATAACGGTCTCCCCAGTTATGATCAATTGGCCCATTGAAGTCTTTTGGCCAAAGGAATCTCTTAATCTCATCAGTCAATGAATAATTACAAGGATATTGATACAATTTATACAATGTTTTTACAAAATGCTCTTCAAAATGAATAAAACTAGAACTAGCAAACCTGTTGTCCCAAATAGCAGTCCAAAGCTGAACAGGCAATGCTTCACCCTCTTTACCAACTTGAGAAATCCTCATCTCTGAAGGCCATACCCCTAACTCCTGTCCGAAATATAGCACTAAGTGCATCAACAATGAATAGTTTCTGAGATGAACAATAGAAGCTCCACCCTTTATAGCCATCAATCCTGAATCAAGCTCCTTAGAAATATATGAAGCATAGTCAAATGGCCTGGAGTTATGATATTGGATATCTGCTGTGATAATCATTGGCACCATTGACATGAATTCCGGGGCATCCATTCCCAACACCTGACACAATGAGAAATATGTGTACTTCATATAAGGTTCAAACAAATCTACATGATAGGGAGGCCCCTCACTATCTTCCAGAGGTTCTGGCTTGTTACCCTGCTTAACCCTGTGAATTGGTAACCTCCAACCCTTGTAAATTGTATCCATTCTTGAAAATTCCTTCTGCAACTCCTCACAACTGATTTCCTCATTGCAAAACCCTTCCAATTTGAAAACCTCACCTATTGCTTCTTTTGACACATATATCTGTGGTTTTCCAGAAGGATCACATATAGGTTTATGTTTTGGATCATAATGATCAGCAAGCAATTGTACCAATTCTACATTTACGAATACATTAGGGCACACCAATTTCCCTACATTCAACTTCCATGGATTATAGACTGGCTCAAAACGGTTTCTCCTATGGTAGTGAAAATTGAATAATTCATACCCTGTTACAGTAGTCCAGACATCACCTATGAACTTGCACTTATCATCAAACATCAGCCTTCTGCCCTAAGTTTAATGGGACCTTCTAGCTTTAGGCCGGAGCAGTGGTTGATCAATAAGGTCTTAGTTCAACCTTCTTTTCCGGTGCCCTCATGCTCTGTATCGATCTTTGTTTCTTTCCTTCAAAGGCCCGGCCTTCTCTCAACTGGCTTTCTACTCTTACCCTTTCAAGAACCGAGGAAGACTCCATTCTCAAGTTTCTGAGAATCAAAATATGAAAAAACCAAGAAGCAATTGCCCCACGATGAAATTACGCTCAAGCTCCTCAAACTAAAAATGGCCAGATTCACATTCGGCATGCCAATTCACACGCAATCAATTGGAACTAAAGAATTGATTAAAACATTACTTGTTTTATCCGGAAGTAGCCATTAATTGAAGCCGAATGAAGCCTCCTCACGAAAGCTGGCAATAAGCATCAAATGTCCTTTCGATGAGAAACTTTCAAATCTGGGGCGAAGTCATTTGCAACATCTATTACACCTTTTTCCAAGACATTATACAATCATACCGATACTTGGAATCAAAATGATGACTCTCACTTCTATTTTTTATGTCGCCATAACAATTATGAGTCGGGGAGATGCTACGTAGACTTCATTGTGTTATACCAATATGCATTCTTCAAATCATTTTTCAGTCGATGAGACAAAATCACCCTTTCACCGATGAAAATATCATTTCAACGTGACCACTAAGTTTTCTCACCGAAGAAATAACCCTACCATTGAAACAATAGCTGTGGCAAGATAATGAACTTTCGGGAAGACTCATATCAATGCCAAACATCTTACCGAAATCACTCCTTCAGATTACTCTTGCTTAGTGAAACTCACCCTGAACTACTTGTCAGTATAACATTCAAACTTCGATGAAACTTATGTCGAAAAGTTCTTCTCCTGGCAATGCATATCTCTATCGGCATAAGTTTTAAATTGGCAAGAATCCATAGCTTCTCCCAATAGCTTTTTGAATCCCCTTGTATTTGGTTCAACAAAACAATAGGCACTTCGCCAAAACCTTCCCCGATGCATATAAGTCTTACCGAGACATTTGCTTGCAAGCCAGTCGGTAAAACAAAATGATTTTGTTATGACTTCATGCCGATACCAAACAGTCTGGCCGAAATAACCCTTCTTACATACAAATCGGTAAGACAAATTGAACTCGCTGTTACATTACAATGATACCTTAGCTTATGCCGATATATTTTTTCCATATGCCAGTTGGCAAGAAAAAATACTTCGCTGTGACTTTACCTCGAAATGCCCCTCCTGCCAATATGAGTCTTCTCAATTGCCAAAATAGAAGAAAAGTCCTATTGATTGTCTGCAACAAATACATGTTAGTGAAAATTCAGGTCGGGAAGACTTTTACTATGTCTTGCCAATATGGTTCATTCAATGAAATATGAAGAACTAGATGGATTCAAATGGGTCAGATGACAGAAAATAAGCAAGACAATACAAAGAGGGAATTTTATGCTTATGATGAGGACTCGATGCTGGAAGTCTTGGATGCAATAGAGTGTAAAAATTTCAAAAAATGTATAGTTCTAACAGGATTCTCACCAGATCTTTAGCACACTTTGATTGTTATCGAAAGTGGGGTAGGTATTTGTTTGGTCAAGTTGAAGATCAACCAATATCCTCTACAACCACATTGTCTCACAACTTATACTAATAGCAGCCTCATATTTTGCTTTAGTGGAAAATAAGGCAAGTGTATATTGTAGTTTGCTCTACCAAGAAATAACTCTTGAACCAAGAGTAAAAACTTAGCCCATGCTAGATTTGCAAGTATCTTAGAATTAATATACCCAAATAACATGAAATTAACAAAGCATCGATATAGAAGGTCAACGGTGCAGGTTCCTTTGACATATTGAAGAGATCATTTTGCAGCTTGCCAATGTTCTTGTGGCTTGGATGTGAATAGAAAAAATAGCTTACTACAAAATATGGGTCTAATCAAATAGTAATAGGATAAATCAAGCTTTCCAACAATTGACCATACATTGATTCAATAACCAATGACAAATCAAATGTTCATAGGTGTAGATGGTGGATTACACTGTTTTATCTTAAACATTTCTAAAGTGATTTGGCATTGATGCAGGAGCATCGAAGTCCACAAGTAATAATCCCGTGCCACCAAAAACAGTTACAAGTTTTGTTTTCAATTTTTCTTCAATTTTAGTGTGTTTGCTTGCTGCTTTGTAGCTTCAGTCTACTTGCTTTCTCAGTAGTGCTCCAAGAAGAATGCAATTTTGTTGTATGTTTCAATCCACTTGTAGTTGTACTATAGGATACCTACAGCTTGCTTCAAGCCCAATTCAATTTGTTACAGGTTAGTTTCAAGCATTTATAAGCTGCTATAGGAAGGCAACAAGGACTGTATTTTCTACAAGTCCCATGTATCATTGCTACAGGTCCTGTGAATTATTGCTACAAGAAGACCGTGTGTTTTAAAGCATAATGTCTTGGTGATAGGCTATGACAAGGACTTAATGCATAAAGTGTTGTTTTTAATATTAATAATAAGTCAACTATTGGTTGGCTAGATAACTGATTATTATTTCTTTATGCAAAATAACCAAATATAAAGGATAATTCATGAGCTTTCAAAACTACCAATTGTTAACTTCTAAAAAACTGAGGTACTTTTTTCCCTCTTCTAACATCAGAAACACCAAGGATAGATCATATGCAAAATAGAACAAATATGAGCATTCACTTTTTGAATAACATCAGCCTCGATGATGGCAAGATCATCAACATATACATTTAGCACTAATAGAATCCCAAAGGTGAAGATTTCTTTGAATTATTGAAGAACTCATTTTACAACTTGCCAATGTTCTTGTGGCTTAAACATGAATCATGAAATATGTTTACTGCAAAACATTGGTGTAGATGCTGGATTACAATGATGAATCAGTATAAGTTGGAAGTTTTATCCCAATGTCCATAGGTGTAGATTTTGGATTACACTTCATCATCTTGAACTTTTCTATAACTGCTTTGGCATACTTGTTTTGTGCTACAAAAATAGTGTGACCAAGTCGCCAAAATTCTACTCCTACACCTAAACAATAGTGTAGGTGGCCATGATTAGTTGCATAAAAAATATAACAGATATGAGCTTTCTCCTATTGAATAATATCAGCCTTGCTCTATTCATTCATGGCATAGTGTGATGGTTAAATCATGGCATTGTTGTTGTAGACACCAAGGTTCAAACCCCGGCTAGGCCATTGTGATCGGGGGAATTGTGCCCTCGTTGATCCATTGTACTCATGGGTTTGAACCTTCGCATTGATTTTGTTGGCGTTCATGCCAAGTGACTTAGTGCTCTAAACTCTCACTGGGCCGATGTGCTCACAAGTTTTGTGGCCCTACTAGGCTATTGGGTTCATAGATTTGGACTATTCACGTTAATGTTGTGTGTCATGCCAAGGATGAGGTCCCCCATTTGTGGCCTCACCTAGCTCAGGCAAGGCTAAAAATTATTGTGTTACCAATCAAAAAAAAAAAAATCAACCTCACTCCTAGTAATGGCTATATCATCAACATATAGAATTAGAATCACTTTGTTATCACCATTGATTTTGATGTAAAGATTGGGATCTATATAACTTCTTCTAAATATTGAATCTCCAAGATTTTGATCAATTTTCAAATACCAAGCTCTAGGAGCCTACTCAAGTCCATAAAATGACTTAACAAACCCACAAACCAAATTTTCTTTTCCAAGAACCTAGAACCTTGCAGCTCAATCAAGTAGATTTTCTTTGCCAAGCCTTTGTTCAAGAAGACACTTATGATATCCATTTGATATGCCATCCATCCAAATTGAGCAACAATTAAGATCACTAGCAAAAAGGTTATCATCTTTGAAATGGGTGCAAAGGTTTCTTTACAATCTACCCCTTCCTAATGTATATATCTTTTAGCAACAAATCAAGTTTTGTATACATTATAAACCCACAAACAATGTGAGACACCCGTCCAGATTTGAACAAAGATGACAATAAAAGTAGAACAACATTTCAAATTGCCCTTAATCGCAAATGCAATACATATCCCAGTTCACCAGTCATAAACAGAAAATTAAATGAGTCTCAGAATCACAATTCTCATTCAAGTGCGCGACAGTAGTTACAGATCGAAAATGACTGAGTGCGAACTCCTATCAATGAGCAAAATATTTCAAATCATTGAGCATAGAATATCACTCGATAATTGCTTAGAATGATATGACAGATCGCACCAATACAACGATGGAGTCGTCGTTAGTGATGTCGTCGTTCTCAGTCTGTGACACTCTAGAGGGGTGCGGATTTGACAGAGGCTGTAGCAAAATGCAGCTCTACTCAAGCTCGATGCTCCCGTCACTGGCAATGTTAAATTCAACTCTCCTGCTAGTGTTGACCGCTCCGGAGCAGAGACAATATAGATCTGTGAACTCGTGTTGATGCAATGGCGATGGTTCTCGGATGATGTCAACGGGATAAGGACAGCCAATGTGAATCGCATATGCTCTATGAGTATGATCTAGTCTTGCTGGTGCCCAGGTAGCAATTGGTCAATGGCCAGCCGTCAGGTATGATGTCGAGAATAACTTTCAGAAGTGACCACACCAACCACAGTAGGAACTTCAACCCAGAAAGCTCATGGATAGGGCAACGGTGCTCACTCAACCTGTAATAGCACTGTGCAATCAGAATAATGGCGGACAACACTGGATGATAGTAATGAGTGAACAAAGGCAAAGAATTCCCAGGCAGTGACTACATCCTGTCGGATCAGACCCACTACGCAGTCAGAACTCTTTGTCTCTATTCGATGATCCTCAATAATGAAACTGGGATCAGCGTAAATAGCCTTCAAAAAGGTCAACCAAAGAGAATTTATTTAAATTTAAATGTTATTTACCAATAATTTAAATTTATTATTTATTAATTATTTAATATTATATTATTAATATTTAAGTTAGCATTTAAAAATGCTCTTTTTCTTGCCAACTAAAAAGAGGTCCCAAATTGGGGACATGACAATCCTCCCGTCCCGAAAATTGCTTGTCCTCAAGCAATTCACGCTTGTATACTAGGATCCCATATCAATTTGGAAGTCACTGCGTCGTCATTCAGTGAGGCTACTTTGATGTAACCATCGCTAGCGTCATTGCTCTTCTGCAGCACCTCGTGAGGCACTTCATCAATTATCTGATCAATCTTGCAACAAGGGAGTGTAAAAGTTTCTTGTTTGATAGCTTGAAACTTTGATCCTTCTTTTTGCTCTACTATCATCACATCTTCGTTGACCTCCTTAAAAACACCTAAAATCTTCTCCACTTCAGTATCTTCAAGGGACTCAATCACTTCTACAACTTCCTCCTTTTGTGCGTTTGGCTCACATTCCATCACCTTGGGCTCTTCTTGTTTCAAGACTGATTCTTCTGGCTCCGGCCCTTTAATCTCTTCCTTGGCAGTTTTTGAGTCTTCCTCTTTTTTTTTCTTTCGCCTTATGTAGTCATAAAGTCCCTTTTGTGAGGGTAGTGGGACTCGAGTGCCTTCAAGTCTCATCAAGGGGAATATAAGCCTTTGTGTGATCTGACAAACTCTGGCATTGGTCCAAGACTTTGGGGGCTTCAGACTTGTACCCTTCTATCTTTTTTCATGCTTCCAGCAATAGTTCTTGAACAGGGTCTATGTCCTCTACTTTGGGTAAGAATTTAGTTAATCTACGTCCCCAATCTATGTTATTTCTCTTGTCTAATGTAGATTTGCATGAGTCAAAAGGAAATAGACCTGCGGGCTGGCAAGATTCAGGCTTTGATACCACTATGAGACACCCGGCCAAATTTAAACAAAGATGATAATAAAAGTAGAACAACATTTCAAGTTGCCCTTAATCGCAAATGCAATACATACCCCAGTTCACTAGTCATAAACAAAAAATTAAATGAGTCTCAAAATCACAATTCTCATTCAAGTGTGCAATAGTAGTTACAGATCAAAAATGACTGAATGTGAACTCCTATCAATGAGCATAGAAAATCACTCGATAATTGCTTGGAATGATATAACAGATCACACCAATACAATGATGGAGTCGCTATTAGTGATGTCGTTGTTCTCAGTTCGTGACACTCAACAGGGGTGCGGATTTGACAAAGGTTGTAGCGGAATGCAACTCTACTCAAGCTCGATGCTCCTGTCGCTGGCAATGTTAAATTCAACTCTCCTGCTAATGTCGATCACTTCGAAGCAGAGACAATATAGACATGTGAGATGCGCCACTGTAGTAGGCTTCCAAAATCGTGTTGATGTGGCGATGGTTCTCGAATGATGCCAACAGGATAAGGACGACGACCAATGTGAATCGCATATTCTTTATGAGTATGATCTAGTCTCGCCGATGCCCAAGTAGCAATCGATCAATGGCCAGCCGTCAGGTATGATGTCAGGAACAACTTTCAAAAGTGACCATGGCAACCACAGTAGGAAGTTCGACCCAGAAAGCTCATGGACAGGGTAGCGGTGCTCACTCAACTTGTAATAGCACTATGCAATCAGAAAAATGGCGGACAACACTGGATGATAGTAATGAGTGAACAAAGGCAAAGAATTCCCAGGCAGAGACTACATCCTACTGGGTCAGACCTGCTACGCGGTCAAAACTCTGTCTCTATTTGGTGATCCTCAACAATGAAACCGAGATCGGCATAAATACTTTGCCTTCAAAAAGGTTGGCCAGAGAGAATTTATTTAAATTTAAATGTTATTTAACAATAATTTAAATTTATTATTTACTAATTATTTAATATTGTATTATTATTATTTAAGTTAGCATTTAAAAATGCTCTTTTTCCCTTGGGCTACTTCAAACAACACTCAAGACTTCTTGTAGCAAGGATTCAATCCACCATCCCAATAGCTTCACATTCAAGATTTCCTTTGGCCATATCATCTATGCTAAGTTCAAATACTTATGAAACAACAAAAATATGAGCAAATTTAACTTGCTCACCACCTTGCACAAGTTATTTCCCAAATTGTGTAGACAGGCCTTCTATTGTTTGTAGCAACTTATCCTCCTAAACATCTCCCACCGTGGTATAACACCACTTCAGCCTTTGTTGTTGGCTTCCCTATGTCATTCGGGTACCATCCTACTCTTCATCATCCCCATAGAACTTGGCCCCTTTGATGTTCCTAGCTTTGATCCTCATTCAATTTCCACACTAGATCATGTTCCAAAATTATTAGTAGTGATTTCCCATACAATGCTATTTGTTGATCTACCATGATCAAGAAGAAAGACATCTCATCTACAACATTTCTACTAGCAACAAGTTTGTTCATAGAAACAAAAAGTAATCTCTAGATTGTTTACTATAGCCAACAAACATATGTGGTTTGCTTTTGGCAACTAACATCTCATGTATGCAAGAATTAATGCAAAAGCAATACAACTAAAAGCATGATAGTCGCTTATAGATGGTCACTTGCTTGACCATGCTTCATCACGAGTGGCATAATGCAAAGCTTTTCAATGACATTGTTTAAGGATGTAAACTATTGCATTCACAACTTCTGCCCAATACAAATATGGCACATTCCAACTCTGCATCATGCAACATGCACCATGCACCTTGCCATATCCATAACCATCTTATTCCTCCTTTTCCACGGTTACATTTTTTGGAGAATGTATAGAGTAATATATTGTCTATATATAACTTCCTTAACGAAATTCTTGAAACATTTGCAAGATAGACTTGCCCCTATCATCAAATTTGAAAGCCTTGATTTTCTTAATTGTTTCTCTACCAAAGCTTTCCATGCTACAAAATGACAAAAAACATTGACTTAGCTTTCAAGAATAAATCCACATTTTCCTTGAAATGTAGCCAATCAACAACATGAAAAACTTTGCTCCAAACGCAATAATTATCTTCATTGGACCATTCAAATTAAACATGTATTAGTTCCGAGACTTCTTTGGAACACTAAGCTTTATCAATACAAAATGGTTGTTGATTCTATTTGCTTATTTGGCATTGTGTACACACATCCCTAACATTGTTGAATGGACAAAAGTTCATCAACCATGTTAGTCTTACTAAGTATAGACACATTTTAATAATTTAGGTGCATATACCCCTCTCGTGCCAAAGTAGTGCATGAACATTGGTTGTTTTGAGATCAACAAGTTTATACAAATCCTCCTCGCTTATACTATTTACAATCACCTTGTGTATATAGTATTGTTCAATGTGACACAATTATCACATCCTTCAGCATATGATTCCTACCAGCACCTAATGAAATTGATTGACTTCTACTCTTAACTTCAGTATAGGTCACATCTAATCTCTACATAATGTATAATATCTAAGATGTATGTGAATCAAAATATTAGGTGTCAACTCAACTAATTGATTTTGTGATGCAAATGCAAGTCCTATCACTCTTTCTCATCAATGCTTTCAACAACATTAACTTGCTTGGACTTCCATTGGCATGCCATGCTACTCTTGTCTTTTCTGGCAATTTCTCTTAAAACTTCAACAATCAATTCCTCAACAGCAATCATCAAATTTTGCAGTCGACCCTTTAACAGCATTTCTCCCTTAAGTCTTCTTCAGCAATTTCCTAGACATTGATGATTGATCAGCATACCCTTTCCTAGGGCTTCCTTACTCTACTAGCAAATGTAGAAGAATGAATGTACAGAATTTGAGAGAATCGCATGGCACACAGTCCAATGTGTGTTACTTGCATTTATTATTGCGAGAGGAATTTTTATTGGCAGTTATAACTTGCATTGCGTAAGTTATCTTTAAGACAATCAATGTGGTGTTATGACATCATTAACATAAGCAATAAATGCCTGTGTACAAAGTATACTCAAAACATTATATCTAATAGTAATATTTGTATCATTCCATCTTTTCTCCAATCACATAATCAGTAAGCTAACATGTTAAAAATAGAAGAATAAGGTAGTTAACAGTACATTACCAGTAACTACTACATGGAAAAACATGTATTCAAAAAACAAATATACAATCATTAAGAGCTCCCTGCAGAATGATTATTTGTCTAGCAATAAATGTGTTTAATATGACCACAAAGTATGATTTCTTTTGCAATAAACCATAACCAAATGAAATAACAGAGGCAACATAAGCAGATCAAAAACCAGTTATATTCAAGAGACAAAAAAGGAACAAATTTTGATAAGAAAAAATATTTAAATTCAAGAATGTTCTTATTTTACTAAGATTGACTTCCACTATAAAATGCAAATCATGTACACTAGGAATCTAAGAGAACATCTATTATTTTAATTTTGAATAATATTTGATGCAATGGCATTTGAATTATCAATTATCAAATTGTGTAAGGCGTGTTAAAAACTATTGTCAAAAGGGGACAAAGACATGCCTTGGCTTGAACTTTCAATGTGCCTCTCATATAATCATCAACTCCTATGAAGCGTAGATAACTGAAAAGAAGCGTAAAAATAACCCTGGAGACCTGCATACAACCATAGCATATCAGAAATATATACCTAAAACTTAAGTGCTTATGATACAAAATGGGAATTATATAAGGGGAACGAAACAGTTTAAAATGTGACAGTAATGCAAATTACCTATTCCAAGTAAAACCTATGCCATGAGTTAGAACTTCTTTATAAATATTAGATATATAAAAGTAATTGTCCCTATAATTGGATATAACCAGTATATTGCCAAAACTAAAAATTGCCAATGAGTTTTAAAAGCATTTGCTCTAAAATTTTGCCAGACTCTTGAAAAAATGCTAGCTCAGCTCCGATAATTTTGCCATGCTCCTGATGGTGTCATAAAACACTTGAGCATGGAGATTTGCAGCCATTGAAAATAGCAACACCTGAATTAATTTTAGGCATCGATGAGAACTCTAGACATCCTGATTAAAAGAAAATTTGATGAGATTGAAGTGTCATAATAAAGTAAACCGTTGCTTGAAAAATATTCTGCTGCAGAGTGCCATACTTGGTATAAAGCAATAAGATCCACTGAATTACAACTGTAGCAACATATCAAAGCCAATTCAAAAATATTTATTGCAGGTCTGTAGAGACAGGGTAGAATGTTCCATAATTAAATCTTGTTCCAATATAATCTGCATTCCAGATCCTGTGCAAGACTGTTAGCCTTCATGGCTGATGAACTGACCCAGAAGCTGTTTTTTGTATTCCAATAAAATCGTAAATCATCCTCAAAAATGTTTGGTAACCTGAGTTGAATAGAGTACAATTTGCGATGCAATTTAGAGGAACATCCAGGTGAAGTAAACAGAAGTGGATTGAATATACTTGCTTCCTGATATATGTTTTGCTTTTTTATTTTTTGATAAATGTCAAATGCCTATGTTAAAAAATAAAAGGATTTACATAATTCACAGTCCTTGTAATACCAAAATGGGACAAGACTATTAAAGCCAAAGGATATTCATTGCATTCCAGTGTTAGGCCACTCATAATTCTCCCTGATACACTTTAAATCACCAGTACACTTACAAGTTATATTTATCTATGTTACACAAGGGCGCACACACCCTCTAAAAACCTCACATTCTCATAGCCCTCCCCCACAATAGCAGGACACTAAAGAATATCTCTTGGTTGTCCTGTCTCAGGGGATTTCCAGGTATGGTTGTAGGATGTCCTCCACAAAGGTGGAACATCTCTAGGACATCCAAGCATTCATCACATCACACCCCTTATGCAACCCTAAGCACCTTAAAACATAAATCAAATCCCTAAAATTGTTTTTTCCCATTGTCATCTGAGTTCTTTTATAGCTTGATGATGAGGAAGGAAAGAAGCACAAAGAAGGAAAAGGGAAAAAGATTTGCAGCCACGCTTCACATTGAAGGTCATTTTCAATCATGCAAAGTATGCCACAATCACCGTGACTGTTTTTTTTAATTGTTTTCTTTTCTTTTTGTTCGTCAAATAACTTAGGAAGTGTTTTTGCTTTGTTTTTTTCGGCTTGCGCTTTGTTGTCACACATTTCTTTGTATGTAAAAATGAGCAGTATGAGATGGAGAGTAAATAAAAGAATGTCAACATAAACCAAAATGAAGTTGAAGGGAGTAGTGGGGGTTCTTGTTCTTATAAAAACACAAGTGTTGTTGCAACAAACCATTTTGCATGCCCTTCAACTACTCTCAAGGTTTATGCAAAAGGCCCTTTCCATCCCAAAAAACCCTTGATGCAATATGTCACCATTTTGGGCAATAATCGGTCCAAAAATGCAGGGGGCGGCCTGCATTGGTTGTGTCATGTTTGCAATATTAATTTTCATGGGAGTTGGGCACCATTAATTAGGTG